>KZ613489.1:0-105895 GCA_002865625.1 Hyaloscypha hepaticicola
ATTATATTATAAAATTATTATTATATTTTTATTTTATAATATTCTTTTAATATTTTATATATATATTTATTTAAAATATAAAATAATAATAATTTTTAATATTTTTATTTTTTATTAATAAATCCTTATATATAAAAAAGAAAATCTTATATAAACTTTATTTTTATTTTTTTTATATTAAATATTAAAATATTCTATTTTTAATTATTAATAAAATATTATTAAAATAATATTTAATAGAATATAATTTATTTATTTTTTATTTATTCTTAAAACTCGAATTGGACTAGATAATTAATAAATCGAAATATCTCTTAATAATATATTTATATTAAATTAATAAAAAAAAAGGATTTAATATACTTTAAATAAATAGAGTCTTTATAATAAAATTTTAATTAATATAAAATAGTTTTAATTCAAATATAATTATTTTTATTTTATATTATTTTTTTTTAATTTTTATAATATTTATTATAGATTATATTATTAGTATATATAATTTTAATAATAATCTTAAATTAGAATATTAATTATTTTTAATTAATTCGATTAAATATTTAATTATATTTATAATAATTAATTATATTTTTAATATTTATATTAAAAAATTACTTTTTGGATATTCTATTATATTAAAATTTAATCTATTATAAAATAATATAATTTTATTATTTATTTAATCTAATATTAAATATATATAATAGAATTTAAAAAAGTATAATTATAATTTTATACTATTTATATAAAATTCTCTTTTTTAGATTTATAATATAAATTTATTTAAAAGCGATTATATATTTAAAATAATTCTATTAAAAATATATTAATTATATTATATTTAATAATTTTCAAAATAATTAATAATTAATAATAATTAGATTTTATTTCTGATTTCACTTATTAGTAATTCGAAAGTATTTTTCTAATCGATTAATAAAAGTAAATAAAAAATAATATTTTTCTCGAATATTAAATAAATATAAAATTATTTAAAAATAGATATTAATAAAATAATAATAATAATTAAAATATATCTTTTATATTTTCTAATATATTATTATATTATTTTTATTCTTAATATAAATTATTTTATTAATTTCGGAATTATAAATAAATTATTAAAAAAATTTATTATTAAATAATTTATATTTTATTATATTATAAATCTCTTTAAAATTATTATATATTTGAAAATAAATCTAATCTTAATTATATTTATAATAATAATAAAAAATATTAAATATTATATTAATAATATCTCGGAATATAATAAATATATAAAAGTGAATTTTAATTAATTTATTTAATTCTTTTAGATTAGTTTATTATATAAAATTCTTTTAATAATAAATATATATAAAATATATTATTAATAATAAATTATTATTTACTTTTCTTTTATTCGAATTCTAATTAATAATAATAATTTCTTTTTTTAAATTAATATAAATATAAATATAATTCAAATTATTAAAATTAATTATAAAAAATATAAAAAGATTAAAAATAGTTTATAATATATTAAATAAATTATTTTTAAAGTTAAATTTAATATTTATATTTATAAAAAAAAAAATATATTATAATAAAATTTATTATTAAATAAAAATAATTATTTAAAAATATTAAATTAAATAATAATAAAATTATAAGTTTATATTATATAATAAAGAAATAAAGTCTTTTTATAAATATTTTTAATAAAAGTATTATTCTTTTTCTTTTATTAATAAATCTCTATTTTGAAAATAATATATTTTTAAAAAAAAGAAAAATATTAATAATTTATTAATAAAATATAATAATATATAATCGGATAAAGAATTAAATTAAATTAATTTTAAAGAATAAAAAAGGATTTATTATTATTTAAATTAGGAAAATTTATAATCTTTTCTTTTATTTATATTTAAGGAAAAAAGATATATATTAAAATATTTTTATATTTAATTATTTTATTAAAATAATAATAAAGAATATTATATAATAAGACTTTAATAATCTTTAAATAAATAAAATTACTTATATTTATAATATTTGAAAAGAAATAAATTAAATATAAAATATTTTATTAAAAATAAAAATATATATTAAAAAAAAAATTTTATTTAATAAAATCAAAACTAGAAATAAATCCAAAAAAGAAATCAAAATTCTATTAAATATAATTATTATAATATAATATTTATAAATAGAATAAATATACTTTAAATTATAAATCGGATCGAATATATTATTAATTCGATTTTATTTTAATATTAATTTATAAAGAATATAATTTTAAAAAAGTAAATTTAATTTTAAAATTATTATTATTATTATTCTTAAATCCTGAATTATTATTATTATTATTCTCGAATCTTAAATTATTAATATATTAATTCGAATTTCTTTTTAGAATACTATTATTATCTTTTAAATTATTAATTGAAATATTAATAAAAAGGACTTAAAAGTTTAATAATAAATAAATATCTTTATAAATTTATTAATTTTATATAAAATTATTTTTATTAAAAATAAAAGATTAATATTATTTATTAAAAAAGTTAATAAAGTCTTTAAAAGTTAAATAGTTTTTATTAAAGTGATTTAGATTTTTATAATTATTAATTTTAATATATTCTTTAATTATATATTCTTGAAAAGTAAATAAATAATAAATTAATAATAAAATATAATCGATTTAAAAATTATTTATTTATTAAAATTCGATTTATATTTATATTTATAATTAGAATTAATATTCTTTTTTATTATTAATAATATTACTTTTTTAATATTTATTATTTTTTATATTTATATTATTAATTTATATTAAGAATATTAGAATATTATAATATATAAAATCGGAATTCAATTATTTAATATAAAAAGTACTTTTATTAGAAAGTTATTTATTAAATAATTAATAATTTTATAAAATAGGAATATAAAATAATAATAAGAATTTATTTAATAATTTTATACTTTTAAGATTATTAGATTTAATAAATTAATATTGGATTTATTTAAGAATTCCTGAAATTATAATAATTATTTATTAGTGAAAAGTGAATAGTAATTAGAATATATATAAGTTTAATTATTAATTATTAATATCTTTTTCTAAATAATATAAATATTTATTTATTAAATAAATATATTAAATATAAGGATTTTAATATTTTATAGTTTTTATTTTATTTTAAAATTCACTTTTATAAGACTTTTTATTCTTTATATTATTAATATTACTTTTATATTTAATATTATAATTATTAAAAATATTATTTTAATTAAATAAGTTTAAATTATTTATAATTAAAAATAAAGAATATTATATATATTTTCTAATTAAAAAAGTATTTAGAAATTATTAAAAGATTATAAAAAGTATAATAGAAATTATAGAATATTTTTAATAAAAGAATAAGGATTATTCTAGAATAAATAAGGGATTTATAAACTCTAAATTAATATTATTTTAATAAATAATAAATAGAGATTTTTAATTAAATTAATTAATATTATTTTATTAATTTCCTTAAATTTATATAATTTATTATTCTAGTAAATATATTAAAGAATAATAATTAAAATAAATAAAGATTTATTAAATTTCAAATAATTAAAAGATATATTATTATTATTAAATATATATAAATTCTCTAATTAATCTTTATTATTTCTTTAATAAATTAAAAATATTTCGTAATTAAATAAAAAAGAATTAAATATTAATAAATAAAATATTTATATTATTTATAAAAGCGAATTATAAAATATTAATAAATTTAATATTAGATTCTATACTTATAATAGGATTTTATATAGAGTATAAATAATTATTTTATTTTATAAATATTAATAAAATTATTTAAAAAAGAATAAATAATTTAGAAATTATAATTTATTAAAAAGTGAATAATTATAAGATTATAAAAATAAAACTATTAATTATTAATTAAAGATTAAGAGATAAGCGAATAGTTAAAAAATAATTATTATTTTATATTAGAATTTTTAATTATATTTTAAATATTTATAAATAATAAATTTATAAATAGATTATTATTAATAAAAGTTAAAATAAAGATTAATAATAAATTAATAAACCGATCTGGATAATAGTAATTATAAAAACATTTTTATTTTTTTATATTAAATTTAATTAAATCGGTTTTTAATCTAATATAATATTCTATATTTATAATATATAATAGAAAAAAGATAATTAATAAATAATATATAAATAAAAATATAATAATAATTTATTATATATTATAAAAGAAAGACTAATTTAATATAATTATAAAATAATTAAAATAAATTCATATATTCTAATTATTTATTTATATATTAATTAATTAATTATATATAATATTATTCTAATATAATTATAAAATAATTAAAATAAGTTTATATATTTTAATTATTTATTTATATTTTAATTAATTAATTATAAATAAAATTATATAATATTATATATTCTAATTATTTATTCGTAATATAATTAATTAATATTTATTAAAACTCGCTTTTTATATATATATAATTGCGATTCGTGAGTAATTTATAAATATTATAATTTTAATAGAATTATAAAATAGTTAAGATAAATTCACGTATTCTAATTATTTATTTATAATGTGATTAATTAACACTTATCGAGATCCGCTTTTTATACACGTATAATCACGATTTTTCAAAATCACTTTATTAAAGTAATTATTATATAATTATTTAACTAGACATGTGAATATAAAAGGGATTTTATAATTATATAATCTTTTTAAATTCCTATTAATAGAATAATAATAAAGTCTTAATTAAGAATATAAATAGGTAATTTAAATTATAAAAGAATATTAACTTTTAAAACTTCTTTTAATATTCGTTAATAATAGTAAATATAAAATAATATTTATTAATAATCACTTAATTTAATTAATCTCAAATATATAAATTTATAATTTATTATAAGAAGTTATTATTTAAAATTATTTCAATTAATATTAATATTATTTAAAGTCAAAAATTATATACTTTAAACTAATATTTATAATTTAAATTAATATTAATATAATAAATAATTAATTATCTTTTTAATTTAATATATAATATTATAATAATTATTATTTTAAATTTAAATAATATTATTAATATTATAAAAATTAAATTCTTTTCTTTATTAATTAATAAAATTATAATTAATAATATTTATTTTATTATAATTAATTATATAATTTCTTTTTATTATAATATTTAAAATTAAATATAATTATTTTATAAAATAATTTATAAAATATTTAAAATAAATTAATTTTATTTTATTTTTAAATTTAACTTTTTAAAATATAAAACTTTAAATTATTTTAAAGATATTAATTTTTTTATAATTATTATATTCTTTTTCTTTAAAATTAATTATAATAATAATTATTAAATAAATTTAAAAAATATATATTATTAATAATTAATTTATTTAAAGACTTTAAAGGAATTAATTATTAAATATTTAAATATATTAATAATTATATTATAATTAATTATAAAATTATTTAAAACTTTATATTATTTAATATTATTATTATTAATATTTTTAAAATTAATTTTAATAATATTCTTTTAATAAATATACTTTTTATTAATAATAATAATAATATATTATTAATTTTAAAATATAATTTATTAATTTATATAATAATAAATTTATTTAATTATAACTTTTAATATTTAATTATTATTTTATAATTTAATTTTATTATATTAAATAAAATCACTTAAAGGATTTATTTTATTATATAATATTTAATAATTAATCTTTTAATAATTAATTAATAATTAAATATATATTATATATATAATTATTAATTATTTAAAGTATTTAAATAAAAAATATAAAATAATTTTAAAAGAATTAAAGTAAATTAAGAATTTATAATATTAAATAACGAATATTACTTTTTTATTAATAATAAAAATATTTTAATTTTAATTAATATTATTAATAAAATATAAATTAATAATTTCTTTCTTTTAATTTAATTAATCTTTTATAAAATATATTAATAATAAAAAAAGCTTTTTAAATTTCCTTATAAACTTTAAATATTTTTAAATATTAATTTATTTTTATTAATTATATTTATTTAAAAAGTTTTATTTTTATTATCTTTAAATAAAATCTTTTAATATTTTCACTTTTTTATTAATTAAATTATTATTATAAATAAATAATTTCTTTTATTATATTTAAATCAAATTGTCTTTAATATTAATTAATAAAATAATAAATTAAATTTCTTTATTCTCTTTAAATATTAAAGAATCTTATAATAAGTCTTTAATATTAATTATTATTTTTATTATTATATTTTAAATATTATTTATAAAAATTAATTTTTTTATAAAATATATTAATTCACTTTATTTATTTTATAATATTATAAATTAATTATTAATTTCTTAAATAATCTTTTAATCGTAAAATAATAAATTAAATATATAATTTATTAAAAAGTATATTATTTTATATAATTAAATATTTTATATTTAAATAAATTATTCTTTTAAATCTTTTATCTTTATTCTTTTTATAATTAAAATAATTTATTTTATTAATAATATTTTCTTTATATATATTAATTTCACGAATATATATATAAATAAATATATTAATTAAAATTATTTAAATTCTTTATCGATTTTTAAAATATTAATAAAATATTAAAATAAATTAATAAACGAATTCTTATTAAATTATTATATTTAAAAATTAATTAATATTTATAATAATTCTTTTTTTAAAACTTCTTTTAATTAATTTTTATTTTATAAATATTTTTATAATTATTTAAAATTTTATTTTTATATATTTATAAAATTAAATTTATATTATTTTAATAATATAATTTTATTTAATTATAAAATATTTAAATAATAATAAAGAAATTATTTTTAATAAATTAAATTTTAATTTATATTTATTTTCTCTTATAATAATTTAAATAATTAATTATAAATATTTTAATAATAAAGATTAATTAAGAATAATTAAATTATTAAAAGTATATTCTTTAAATTATTAATATAATAATTAAAGAATAATTAATTTAAAATAATAATTATTTTTTATAATTTATTATCTTTTTATTTAAATATATAATTATAAATATAAATTTTAATAAAATCCCTTTTTTTAAAATATATTTATTATATTATTTTCTTTAATTAATTTATTATTTTATATTTATTTAATTCTTTAATTAAGACTTTTTATAACTTTTTTTATTATTTTTATTTATATATTTATTATTCTTTAATATTATTAATTAATTAACTTTAAAATTAATTTCTTTTATTAATTATATATTCATTTTTCGTTTTAAATTTAAATATTATTATATAAAAATAATAAATTATATTATTAAAAATAATAAAAAAAGTTTATAATTTAATTTTAAACTTATATAATAAATCTCTTTTATTTAATATTTATATATATTTCCTTTCTTTATAATATATTTTTAATTTCTTTTAATTAATTATAATGAATTTATATTTATTATAAACGAAATCTTTTTAAATAATAAAGTTATTAATAATTAAAATTAAATTCTTTAAATTATAATTAAAGTTTATATTTAATAATTAATTAAATTATAAATTAAAGGATTTAATAATAATTATATTTTAAAATTTAATATTAATATTCTTATATTTATTAATTAAATAATTAATTAAATTCGAGATTATATAATTATAAATTTTATAAATTAAAATTTAATAATATAAATAATAAATTAATTAATTATAATTAATTTATATAATTAATTTAAGTTTTAATTAATTAAATAATAATCTTAAAGAATTAATAATAATAAAGTTAAAGTAATTTAAAATAAAGACTTTTTTATATAATATTATTTATATAAAGTTTAAATTTTAAATAAAATTTAATAAAATATTTATAAAAGTATAATTAATTTATAAAGGATTAATAATTATAAAAAAGAAATTAAATAAAATTTTATTTAAAAATTAATATTTAAGAATTAATATTTAAGACTCTTTATTTTAACTTTTATTATATTTTATATAAATAAAATTCATTTATTATTTAATATTTAAATTTAAATATTAATAATTTCACGATTAAAAATCGATTATTAAATATTTAAATATATTAATAATTATATTATAATTAATTATTATTTATTTAATATAATTAATTATAAAATCGTTTAAAGCTTTATATTATTTAATATTATTATTATTAATATTTTTAAAATCGATTTTAATAATATCTCTTTAATAAATATATTTTTTATTAATAATAATAATAATATATTATTAATCTTAAAATATAATTTATTAATTTATATAATAATAAATTTATTTAATTATAATTTTTAATATTTAATTATTATCTTATAATTTAATTTTATTATATTAAATAAAATCATTTAAAAGATTTATTTTATTATATAATATTTAATAATTAACTTTTTAATAATTAATTAATAATTAAATATATATTATATATATAATTATTAATTATTTAAAATATTTAAATAAAAAATATAAAATAATTTTAAAAGAATTAAAGTAAATTAAAGATTTATAATATTAAATAACGAATATTATTTCTTTATTAATAATAAAAACATTTTAATTTTAATTAATATTATTAATAAAATATAAATTAATAATTTCTTTTTTTTAATTTAATTAACCTTTTATAAAATGTATTAATAATAAGAAAAGTTCTTTAAATTTCTTTATAAGTTTTAAATATTTTTAAATATTAATTCATTTTTATTAATTATATTTATTTAAAAAGTTTTACTTTTATTATTTTTAAATAAAGTCTTTTAATATTTTTATTTTTTTATTAATTAAATTATTATTATAAATAAATGACTTTTTTTATTATATTTAAATTAAATCGTTTTTAATATTAATTAATAAGATAATAAATCGAATATTTTTACTTTTTTTAAATATTAAAGAATCTTATAATAAATCTTTAATATTAATTATTATTTTTATTATTATATTTTAAATATTATTTATAAAAATTAACTTTTTTATAAAGTATATTAATTTATTTTATTTATTTTATAATATAATAAATTAATTATTAATTTCTTAAACGATTTTTTAATTATAAAATAATAAATTAAATATATAATTTATTAAAAAGTATATTATTTTATATAATTAAATATTTTATATTTAAATAAATCACTCTTTTAAATCCTTTATCTTTATTTTCTTTATAATTAAAATAATTCATTTTATTAATAATATTCTTTTTATATATATTAATCTTATAAATATATATATAAATAAATATATTAATTAAAATTATTTAAATTCTTTATCGATTTTTAAAATATTAACGAAATATTAAAATGAATTAATAAATGAATCTTTATCGAATTATTATATTTAAAAGTTAATTAATATTTATAATAACTTTTCTTTTAAAGCTTTTTTTAATTAATTCTCATTTTATAAATATTTTTATAATTATTTAAGACTTTATTTTTATATATTTATAAAGTTAAATTTATATTATTTTAATAATATAATCTTATTTAATTATAAGACATTTAAATAATAATAAAAGAATCGTTTTTAATAAATTAAATTTTAATTTATATTCATTTTCTTTTATAATAATTTAAATAATTAATTATAAATATTTTAATAATAAAGATTAATTAAAAGTAATTAAATTATTAAAAGTATATTCTTTAAATTATTAATATAATAATTAAAGAATAATTAATTTAAAATAATAATTATTCTTTATAATTTATTATTTTTTTATTTAAATATATAATTATAAATATAAATCTTAACGAGATTCCTTTCTTTAAAGTATATTTATTATATTATTCTCTTTAATTAATTTATCATTTTGTGTTTATTTAATCCTTTAATTAAGACTTTTTATAATTTTTTTTATTATTTTTATTTATAAGTTTATTATTCTTTAATATTATTAATTAATTAACTTTAAGATTAATCTCTTTTATTAATTATATACTTGTCTTTTATTTTAAATTCAAGTATTATTATATAAAAGTAATAAATCGTATTATTAAAAATAATAAAAAAAGTTTATAATTTAACTTTAAATTAATATAATAAATCCTTTTTATTTAATATTTATATATATTTCCTTTTTTTATAATATACTTTTAATTTCTTTTAATTAATTATAATGAATTTATATTTATTATAAACGAAATTCTTTTAAATAATAAAGTTATTAATAATTAAAATTAAATTCCTTAAATTATAATTAAAGTTTATATTTAATAATTAATTAAATTATAAATTAAAGTATTTAATAATAATTATATTTTAAAACTTAATATTAATATTTTTATATTTATGAATTAAATAATTAATTAAATTCGAGATTATATAATTATAAACTTTATAAATTAAAATTTAATAATATAAATAATAAATTAATTAATTAATTATAATTAATTTAAGTAATTAATTTAAGTTTTAATTAATTAAATAATAACTTTAAAGAATTAATAATAATAAAGTTAAAGTAATTTAAAGTAAAGACTTTTTTATATAATATTATTTATATAAAGTTTAAATTTTAAATTAAGTTTAATAAGATATTTATAAAGGTATAATTAATTTATAAAGGGTTAATAATTATAAAAAGGAAAAGAAATAAAATCTTATTTAAAAATTAATATTTAAAAATTAATATTTAAGACTTTTTATTTTAACTTTTATTATATTTTATATAAATAAAATTCATTTATTATTTAATATTTAAATTTAAATATTAATAATTTAATAATTAAGTAAATCTTATTATATAATAATATAAATAAGTATATTTAAACTTTTATAATTAATTTTAATTAAATTTAATTAATTTTTAAAAATAAATTAATAATATTATAATATTATTAATTTCTTTTTTCTTTAATTAATTATTATTTTATATAATTAATATTTTATAATTTATATAATAATATTATATATTATAATAAATCGATAATAACTTTAATATTATTTAATAAAGAATATTAAAATTTATTTATATTTTAAATTATAAAATATAATATAATTTTTTTATATAATTATAAATTTAATTTAATAATATATAATATTATAAAATTAAATAAAAACCCTTTATTAAAAGGAGAGAATTAATAAATTCTTTTAAATTTTTAAGTTTTTTAAAGTTTTTTTTATTATTAATTTAATAATTTAAGAATTATTAATTTAAGAATTATTAATTTAATTATTAATATTTTTTAATATTTATATAATTTAACTTTTTTATTATTAATTAATATAATATAAGCCTTTTAATATATTTTATTTTTAAATTTTAAAATTAATTTAATTAAAGTATTTAAAAACTTAAATTAATACTTTTATAAAAGTTAAATTAAAGTATTAATTCTCGTAAAATCTTATCGATAATATTAATTAAGAAAACATTAATTACAAGGGGTATTATATTATTAATTGCCTTATAACCCCTTTAAGAGTCGAAACTTTCACGTTTAGCGTATCGATACGGACCAAGTTTAACTTCAGAAAACAATGGCGTGAGACTATGAGCGAGTCTACCGGTCAGTTGACAGACGGACAAGATACAAGTAGAGAAACGGAGGTTGTGGAGGGGGAGGGTCACTCCACTATAGGATAATCATCAATCTCATCAACTCTTCACAAAGGCGAGGGCATATTTGATCCATCAAAAATCAGTTTGGTATTCGAGTTATACTATTACAAAATCTTGCGCTGCCGACCAATGAGCCGGGTGAGGCCAGTGGGGGGTAAAAATTGACCCTACTCCAATTCTTTTGAAGCGGGTCGATGCTGGGTGAAGAGGCTTCAATATAAGCAAGAAATCACGTTGAAACACAGATTCCTCCCACTCCAGTTGCATCGTGCAAACTCTTGCACAGTATACAGTTGTCGTCTTCCAATTCCCAGACCCATCATCAATGGATGCTTGCGCCCTTCGGCTGTATCCGGGAATGTCTAAATGAAACCCGGTAATCATAGCTCCACCCGCGCGGAGGAAGTTCTCGGCGGAGTAATCTTCTGCACCATAGTGTACCCGTTCTGCGGTGATTGAACCCTTTGTTATCGATGCATGCCCGGTCAGCAGACATCGAGAACTGTTGGTCAAGGCCCCGTTTTTTCCGACGGTCCTCTCTACCTTGAATGTTGCAACTGCCCTAGCCCTTCGAGTGTTCATAAACTGGAGGTGCCCATCGACACTAGCCCAAGACCAGGACGGAGCTCGTCGCTTGACCCTCTTCAGTAACCCTCCGCCAGAGAACCACAAAAGGCTTTGAGGCAAAGTACACTCAAATACCCCTGAGTGGTATCGTCCCCCTGGTCCCTCGCCGAGACGGCTCTGCCATTCTGCAGCGATCCCAGAGATCGCAACAAGCTTGTCCTTCCCATACGTCAGCTGACACTTTGAATAATTTGTCACCAGATCCAACCAGGACTCGGAAAAATTGGCGCCGGTGCCTGGAGCCTTCCTAGCTCGGCTGGCTTGTATTGACTGCTCTGTTGTATTGCCAATTGATAGTGGCGAATTCGTGTGCGGACAGTCCCAGTATATATACCCACTTGAAAAATGAGCAATTCTTTGCGATAGTGTCAACTCTTGTAGAACCCAGCCTCGTTGGTTAATGTAACTGCAATCAATGGTTTCTTTAAAACTGCGGGGTATTCCAATGCATAGTGTTCCTGGCCCCTCTGTGCTCTGGCAAGGTGCAACCTTGACAGGATTCGGAGCAGACTCAGACTCTAGAAACCCATCTAAGGAATCCTGTGCCGAGTGTGCCGCAATGGTGCAGTATGCATTCTTGTATATCTTTCCCATTAGTGGAGCTTGTTTAATCCAGTCAGAACGGTCGTCTTGAATAATGCAAATCGCGTCGATCCACAAATAGCGTATCCCCAAGGCCTTTGTGACAGTAACCGCATCTTTGAAGGATATCGGCAAGGCATTGAAATTGAGGTAGGTATGGAAATCCTTGATATTTTTTTGCGTAGTTTTGAACATAACCACATTTCCCCAACGATGGCTCAAAGTAGTGTAGAAAGCGCGTTCATCTATTGCAGAATCGTGAAGACGCAGCCTATGCTCTGAACTTGCATCACCAATGTCGATGACTCGGTGTGGAAGTAGGGGCGGAATAGATGGTGCGTCAATATTCGACGGGCGAAGACTAGAGCACTTCCTGTCCCCAAGCAAGCAATCTTCAGCGCAACTTCGAAGCAGACTTAACTCTCTGGTCGTGACCTTGGGATATGCTGGCGGCTTATCGAGCGCTGCAGCTACAGAATCTGGATAAACTGTCAGTCATCCACTTGAAAGCCAACTCTACCACAAGCAGGGCTGTGTGAACTCACTTGGATGTGCAAACCACTGTAATTCTCCCAAATTCAAACCATAAGCATGAAGCCACATCTTTCCCGGCGTTTGGTGCTGTCTTAACGCGATCGTAGAGGGCAGGTGGTTAAGATCCGTTCTAGTCATAGCCCCTCCGATCTGATATTTGACGAGCCTGCATAGACCACAGAAGTCCGAATGGGTTAGGAGCGCCGCAGCATTCAGGTGTAGAGTGTGGCTCTCAAGACTTCCAGTAAGCTCAGGCGTGATGGACGAGATACGTGAACATGACTGGCATAAGGCCAATTCATTCTTCTCCCTAGGGCTGACTTTGCGAATGAAAGATTTGAATCTCGTTGTTGAGATCATTTGTGCTACATTTTGGGTCGAAGGACTGGTTCTTTGCTGTTGACAAGCCACTACCCAAGATTGCGTGAAAATCTTGACATGTAGATAGTTGCCTAACTGTGGCTGGACTCGGCCAAGTCACGCTCACAGATATCCATTGGCGGTTTAGCCATAGCCTGTAATTGGAGCTTCTAGTCGGTGGAAGCCGAGCCGGCCCAGAGAACAGAAGAAAGCAACAGCCAATAGGGCAACTGAGCAGTGGAACCGCGGCCTGATCCAGCTCAATTTGTGGCCACCGACTTTGTTGCTGGTAACCTATACATATGAAACTCAATACTGGACGATTCCGATCCACAAATCCACTTCAGCAACCGGAGTCTCCAAATAGTTTACTCACATTCGGGTCGAGCCTCATCACACTTCTTCTTCCGCCTCCTGCAAGTTATACATCCGGTCTTGGTTCGATTGCTGAACTGTCTCTTTTCCGCTGTTGTGGATCCGATTGAACGAATCCCTCATCTGACGACGCTGGTTTTGGGCCGGCATGGTCAAAAATTCAATCAATTGTGGAGCAAGAATAGGGGAATCGAATGAATGTATTCAATCAACTTCACAGTGTATATTTCTGGGGAAAAAAATTGAAGTTTAAGATGCTCTTCAATTTCATGCGAAATATTTCCGCACAGGCCTAAAAACTTGGACATGGCTCTCAGGTCATTTGGTCTAAGTCCTCATGTGACTTCTCGATTAGGTATAGTCACTATCTGATATGAGGCTAGACCCAAAATGGCCTGAGCCCGCTGAGGTAAAGGCAACCGTGACACGGGGTCCCGTGACAAAGCCCACTGGAATCGACTAAGCAGGACTGTACTCATTTCGTCCGTCTGTCCTTTTATTAATTATCACTTACCAAATCAGTTAAAATATTTGGCAGTACGGAGCAAAGTCAGTTATCCTGCCAACATTAAGCCTGCTAGGTCACACCAGCGCAACTTGACCCCAAATCACTTGTGATAAGGCGAGGTGGCGTGTAGGTTCGGCATCAGACTTCAGGAAACAAGCCATCAGGGTTGAATAACTACAACGTTTCGCTATCCCGGGCTCCATCTAAATCCACTGTGACGGAATATTCTAGAGTGTGTTTCGTGACGCGTAATTGAGACGTGACTCACCATGATAGAACATTCTAGACTCTGTCTTGATCCTATTCAAGCTTTGCTAAAGTAGGTTTCGAGATGTTCTACCCCGCGCATCGCCAAGATTTCGTCTCCTGCTAGCGTGCCCCACCCGCCAAATGCTTATCTAAGCAGCCGCTTTGGTGAGGGCACCTGTTTTAGGCGGGTAGGGCTGATGCAAGGAGATACCCCACAATGTCGTCATTCTCGGCCGTGTCCTGTTGATCATGCTCTCAGACCTCATTCTAGACTTTCTACTTGTGCTCCAATTCCTCATCGTTCAGATCTCCCTCCCTCAACTCACGCTCCTCACGACAGGGCCACATATACATTGCCTCGAAGAACATGAGAGTATAGTAAGCCACCCCTGAACAAGGTAACGGGGTGCGTGATAGGAAATTAATTTGAATAAGTTAAGAACATTGGTGGTAAAGCTTCTACAAAGCGGGAGGTGGAAAAGAGAAACATCCAGAACAGCAGAAATCCAGAACAGCAGAAATCCAGAACAGCAGAAATCCAGAACAGCAGAAATCCAGAACAGCAGAATCCATAAAAGTCAGAGAGCGCAACCCGCGCAATACAAAGTCCTATATCTCTCGTCGGCCCCTCTTCTTAACCCCATCTTCTATATCCGATTCGGCTATATCCCTAATAGTTCCTTCAAACCCGGCTTCTCTTCTACTCCTCTTCTTACTCTACCCTTCCATATCTGATTCTATAACACCTTTAATAGACACCCTTAACACGGCTTTTAACTCGCTTTTTAAGCATTTACTATTAATTCTTAATAATTAATTAATAATCTTAAACCGAATTATAACTTTATTTAAATCCCTTTATTTACTTATATTATTTAATAAATAAATTATATAAAAGGAGAGATAAACTTATAATTTAATTAATAATTTTAATTATTAAGGTTTTCAATATAAACCCTTATACTCGCGTTATTCGTTTTAAGTTTATAAAGTTTCTTTAAATAATACTTTAATTAATATATTATATATATAAAAGAGTTATATACTTTATATTTTATAAAGTATTGTGACGGTTACTATACGGCACACGTCACATGCTCGTCGCATTATTGGTTTTAGGTTGAGGATCCGACGTTTGACGATGGCGACGACGTTTCAAGCTAAGGGACGTCAGGGTATAAGACACTTCTCTCTCCTTGACTTCTCTTCCTTCCTTAGCTTTAAGTTTTAATTAGACCTTGAAATCGAGACCTTTAGCATCCGACCTCTACTCCGTTCTTGCCGTCACAAGTATATTCTTTATTTATAATAAACTTATTCCTTTTATTAAAAGTATTAATTAATAAGGATTTTTTATTAAAATAATTAATAAATAATAATTTACTTTATATTTATTTATAGATTACTTATTATTACTTAATGTACTTTATATAATAAATGTGAATTTAAGGTTTTATTAAAGATATATACGATATAAGAGCACTTATAAAGGGTATCTTTTATTATATAAGGAAGAAGTTTAAGGGTTTTAAGTTAAAGAGTCGAATAGCCGTTAAAAGCGTTCTTAAGTATTTTCCGGAATAATATACTTAACGTTAAAGGAGTTAAGACGTGTTTAATGAATTAATTAACTTATTTTCACCTTGTACTTAAGTAACTCGAGTGTCTTTGTTAATGTATAATACGGAATCTTAGAGTTTGTTAACTTTTAATAAAATATTATTGTAAGTGTTACTTACTAGTTGAGCGGTGAGGTTAACCTCTTCGCTTGGACTTGGCCCTTGCGTAAGGTCTTGAAGTGCGGCTCTAGAAAGTATTAACTTGTTTTAGATCAAGTTGTATGATATAAATTAAATGCCGTCGGCTTATATTGCGGCGGCGGAGGCATCGATGGTATGTTCTTCCGTTGTGTTTGTCGTTGCGTTTGTCGCCGCGGCAAAATCTTGTCAAGTTAACTTAAATGCTTGAATTGGGCCTTATTAATCACTTACCCTAATAGAGGATTCCGGCGGAGGGAACCTAGTGAGGGTACTCGTTTCCTGGTGGATGGATGAAGCTATATTGCTAATTGAACTCGCAATAGAGATGGTGAAGGAGGAGGAAGAAGGGGAGGATGAGGATGAACGAAGGACTGCTTAGTATTACTAGGAAATTCGCCCCCTTTTATATTATTGGAACCCACGTGCAAGGAGTACTAGTCTGCCTTGAAGTATCAGATTACGCGACTTTCTAGACCTTTCTCCTTCCCCACTTCTCTGCTTCTCGCCCTCTTAATGTATATATAGGCTTAAGTTAACAGTTATACCCCCTTGAGGAGCTAACGCGACACATCGTTTATTCAACTAGGTTATGCCTTAAATCAGGCCTTTTATCGGTTTTCACTTCTTAATAATAATACTATCTAGACCCATAAACACGAAGACGACCACTATAGTACCTCATAGCTCGAAATTGAGGGAAGCATATACATTTAGATGACGTAAGTCTCGCATTTACTGTGGCCAAGGCGCTCTAGGTCGGAGCTAAGGCCGAATACCCTCATTCACCTTCCAATTCAGAGTTAATGGGTGACGATTGAAGGAGTATGCCCTGTTCAGTTCTTCAGCTCCATTGCATCCCTTGATCAAGTTTCGTCGACCGGATCTGTTATAGGTCAGTCTGTGTCATGCAAGTTTGTTGGGGATCCAAAGCATTCCTCGATATTGCAACGTCTTCCATTAGTATCTTCCACTAGCATCTTCCTAAACACATCCGTGCTTTTCAGTTCTAGAGGATCACCTAAGTTCACTGATCGACCCCATTCCTCCTCCGTCAGTTCTGAAGCGTATGGTGGGTCAGATGGCCACCTTGATTGAGATGCTGCTGCGCCAACGCCATGTACTTTGCTCTGCACTTCGTATATACAGTGAATCAAGTTGGTTGAAGGATCAGTTGGGATCAACACCCACAGCTCCTTCTCATTGTATACGTGATCATCGTCAACTGACCCTTGAGTCTGGTTCACTAGCGCCTGGGAAGCCATGCCGCGGTATTTGAATATTCTGTAAGGCGTTCCTGGGCTTGTAGTGCCGCCAGCTTTGAGACTTCACATCCTGGTGCATTGGCAGGAGAGATGAGTCTGCCCAACTCCAGGACGAAGGACCCACAATGCAGCTGATTGTCAAAGGTGAGCGCCACCACCCTCGCACTCGGGGAAGCCGTGAGGAGTTATCAAACCATTGTTCTTGCACTAGTGGGCTTTCGTCATATATCTCCCTTGAGAAGACTTTGTAGCTAAAAGAGAATTCGCTTGATCGATACTTATCACGTGACACCCCTTTCCCAATCTCGGCTACCACCTCTTGGTGCCCTTCCTCGAAGTTTCAAGGCAGTTCCGATGCAGTGAACAAAGAACTGTTGCTACCTTGATGGCTTAGCTATTGAGAATGTTAGGGCGGAAGAATATATACCATTAACCTCTCTGCTATTGCTTTGAACATCCTTGATCGATGTACATGCTCCACTAGAGGGCCCTCTCAATTCTAGAATCTGGCGGCCTGGCTAGGCGCAGGAGACTGCCAACTCGGACTAGTCACTGCCAGATGTATAGAAATGGCTATCTTTAGGGATAGTATATGGATGAAGGGGAACGGGGTGAGCTTTGGCACTAAGGCATTGAGCTCACCCTGAATAGGGCAACCATTCCGAGAGAGTGAGGGACGGAGGATATAAGGAGCACACCTTTCAAGTTCTTTTCAGGTTAGATACGCCATTGCGCCTCTAAAAGTCTCTTCCTAATCTGATCCAGCTTCGGAACGGCCGGACTTATGAGAGGGGATGCACTATGCACAACCGCAGGCCTGATGGGGCTGAGGCGGTGATCCATCAGGTGTTGGGTGAGGGATGAAAAGGGAAATCGAGGATTGCTATCTAGAGAATGTATCCATAGTTAATCCTAAATGAATTTGCTTCGTACCACTTCCAAATGTGGGATTATAATGTCTATCTAGGTGGGGACACCTCATACTGTCCGCTCCTATAAAGAATTGCTATTTCCAAAAAACTCCGAGCATCGTGAAGTGACGGGCCTGGGAGTAACGAACTGAGTCCCTCGGATTTCTCAAATGGCCAGTGACGCTCGATAGACTGCCAGGTGGATATTTCCTCATGGCGGTGGCTGCAGCTTGAAAGCCGTAGAGCAAACGGGAAAAGAGGGGCATGGGTACCCCTGGCTGAACTGTCTCCCTTTGCATGGCTTCGAAGGCAGCATCAAAAATGGCGAAATCAGGCGCTAGAGACTGCCTATAGGGCAGTAATTGATCACGAAGCAATCTTATAACAGATACCCGTTAAAGAGAAGACCTTAACTCCTCCACCCTCGGTATTTCATGCGCGAATCCATCCTTTTAAACGGTCACTGATCATGTCGAGACCCAGAAAGTCACGAAAGGCAAGGAATAGCTATAGCTCTACAGATATAATTGTGCATAAAGATCCGTAGAGTCCTTCTAGCTCATCGGATAAGACCTTAAACATTGAAACGCCAAGCAAGCCAAGGGCTTATACGCGCCAATCTAATATTAAATAGATACGTTTTGTTAAATTATCACAAGTAATTAAAGAGAGTAATGTTCACCACCGACAATACTACACACAAGCCTACTTATTAAGGCTTGTACGAAAAGGTCCCTTAGACAATGCTTATCCATATGTCAGTACATATTGTGCTTATAAGGCCAGCAACCACCATGCTTTAAGGTGGAAGTCCCTTGCGAAACTTATATTACATTAACTCGCGAAAGACCTTGATAATGGATGTGAGCTACTCGGAAAGCAAGGCACTCGTGATACTCTATTCAAATTGACTTTAAAATCATATAGATATACTTTTATTACTAAAGGGATTATAATAGCATTTAAAGCAAAGTTGAAGTATAAAGGTTTAGTTTACCAACACTTAGATAAAGTTCAAGGAAAGCTTATACTAGTTTACCTTAAGAACATCTCTCTTGTCTATCCTTACTTTCTTGATATTAAGGTCAAAATATTTCACATGTTACTTATATCATAGGTAAGCAAGTAAGTACGCAAGGATTTGATATTGGGTATAGGACGGGATTTGATTATGGAAACAAATAGGGCAGTTACAAAGATATTAAGTTATAGAGATAGAGCATTGTAATATATGATCACCGAACGTGTTATGGAATCCCGAGATCAGAAATGTAATGCTAGTGGATTTTGAGCATTTAGAAATTTTGAAGCAGGTGTTAGTTCTTTAGGAGATTCCGCCAAACCAGAAGCGGAAGCACCTCCACTTAAACCCTAAGGAATCCTGCCAAAGTCTTTCCTAACGGACTTTTCATCAATCCTGGCAAGTGCTTCAGTTGGAGCAATCCATGTGTTTAGGTTATCTATAGCAATGCAACCACTCCGGCCATGTCTTCCTACAGTAATGTGATGTATCCTCCCTCATTGCCTCACTATCATTGATCAGTACTACTTCTCCGGCCCACATTCATTTGCAGGCTGGATGCCTGGAAATGTACATATTGGAAGGCCTGAAGAGGAGATCCAATCGATTCCTTGGACAACTCCAGACAGGGCCTTTTCCAGATGCGGGGAATGTGCTGTGAGTCATCAATGCTGCTTTCCGGAGGGAGCGCAAGAAAGGACCGAGCCGCGTAGTTATAACTCTTTGCAGTAGGCAATCCTTGGCACCAAAGTGCTACACTATTCATCAACATTCCTCTACCCTATTACCAGCCAATAGCAGTCAATTGGTAGTTGGTGTATCGCATTCCCCACTCGCAGGCAGATGCAAGGTTAAAGCAATCACAGATATAAGAAGCACCCAATCCTTCACTTATTCCCAGGAGGCCCCTATCATCAATGCTACTCCATCCTCATACAAGCATAACTCTCTCCAAGGTACGCCACTGCTCATCCCTGAACCCAAACCTACAGTGGATTCTGTGACTAATTTTTGCGTTTATTACACAGCACCCAAAATCAACCCTCAACCACAACAATGTCTGGGAGTCAACCCGATACCATTCCACCAGCCAAAGTCAAGTGCAAGAATGAGGCCTATGGCGTGGAGATTTCCAGCTCCGCTTACAAGTGCGCAACCTGCGGAACAGTCCAACGCTAGGGCGAGGCGCGCAGAGGTGTCTAGCCCCAAGGGGCCAGCACAATAAGTGGTCAACTTGGGCAACAAAAGGCAAAGAGGATATTTGGGGAAGGGGGGCATATTAGCAGAGATTAACCACGGGAGATCTAGTATTTTCTTAAGCACAGTCATTACATCACATTCACACCTGTCATGTTTCAATTGAAGCTTATGTTCACTTCCTATAACCTCGCTTTATATACTATAGTTTGGCCAAGCTGCTACAATTTTGACTCCACGGAACGACACACGTGTCTATAGTCCCAGTGATAAGGTGACAAAACAAGTGTCATCCACATGTTTGAAACAAAGTATGCAGGAAACATTACCAATTCAAGGCTTTTTAAAATAAAAAAATCGCAACTAGGACCCAGTATCCTCTAGTACAAGGAGAGCAATATGTCTACGAATCATTTCTCTATCCTCGAATAGGTCGAACTGCTCATTCCGCAAGTATTTCCATTATTGAAACTCTAAAGGGAAATAGCCGGATTCCTCCTAATTGATCAAGGCAATGACCTCTAGCGTTTTCGAGTTGAGCAAGATATTATGAGAGATAAGATTAAGATGAGTGTAAACATGCTCTTTAATGTTAAACATCTTCAAAGGCCATATCAATCTCGTATCATATTCAAGTATCTAACATGGTGGAATCACGAATCCGTTAAGCCCCATCGTATTGTGCATCAGCCTCTTGAGTTGAGGAAGAACCGTCCCATGAACAAACCAATTAGCATTCCCCCTGGCGATGTCTTTACACATGTTACACCCTCTAGTAATGTGATGGACCGTTGGCATCCGACATTCGTCCCCAGCCATGTCGCATCGAACTGATCCTTGGACAAGCTCAGTCTCCAGATACGAGAGCCCTTTCTCATCCTTGCCCCAGGAAATTAATTTGGGTACTGAAATGGTGGTGTAGGTGCGGATAAGTTCCAGGGCAACAGCTTCATTCCTGAAACGCTCCTCCAGCCATGGCAAGACAATTAGGTCTCCATTCATGTCCATGCCTCGCTCATAGAGGGGAATCTCGCGTTTGATAAAGGTGGTAGGGGTGAAGATATAGTTCTTGACCTCTAAAGTGCCAACGAGCTTCTCATCCGGCTGATGTGTGGCCATATTGATCTGGATTGTTCGTGATAAGGAGGGATTTGGAAGAGAGGGCAAAATTGCAAGGAAAAGCGAAGTTGAAGCGAGAGGAATGAAGTTCTTTAATGATTTTCACGGATTTTATAGACGTTGATCGGGGTCACGGGCCCCATCGCTTCCCATTGCAACGTCCTACAACTAGAGACAACCTAAAACAGCCGAGGAGTTAAGGATCTGGCACCTTGCATGGAAACATTCAAAGATTGTAATATCATGTACGATGGGATGATCAATTCATTTAACGAGGCGATCATATTTTGTGCTGCAAAGGATTTGGAAGGTTAGACGATACAATGATAGCCATGGAAGTAATTGAACGCGTGACTTTTTATATACTCCACCAGTTATTTCCGACAAAGATGAAAAGGAAAGTCTGTTGGTGATCGCCAGCCTCGTGTCTGCTTCCGAAGTCAGCATCGCCGTTTCTTGTATAGAGGGTTGACCACTCGAACATCCGTCATCGTCGCTGCTAGACTCGGGATCGCCATTACTTGAATCGTCATCATCATCGCTGCTTGACGGCTCGACCTTCTCCAATACAGGAGCCCTAACGCCGACAAAGCAATCGGCTACTCCTCCAATTCAAGAACGACTAGCCCTTGTACAAGGTCGCTTTTTGAATTTTGTCGAATAGCGCACCCGGATAAAGCCTTTACTCTAGTAAGGGAGGTACTCAAAGATGTATTCTCACGAATAGCCTTCATTCCACATGCGGGCCAACTTTATATTGTCTTCTACCTATAAAACCTTGCTCTTCTTTAACTTTAATAATGCTTAATATATCTAAAAATGTTTAATAACGTCGTGATTAATATCTAATATATTAAGATTAATTAATAAGCGATGTTCCGAGATCAATAATAATTTAAACTCAAGATTATACATCACATTATCCCCGATCTTAATACGCTTAAGGAAGCCTTGAAAAGGCCACTCCTGATACTCGGTAGCTAGTACCGTCTCTAATGCCATAGATAGACTCCGAGAAATCCGTGAAGTATAATACTACTCCTCGACAAAGGTCAACGAACATCCATCATTATCCTAAGACTACGTATCTTCAATCTTAGCTCTCGTAGTCAAGGGCGGGTGGGAAGACCGTTAAAGGTGAAGAGACGAAGTCACAATATAGGCTAAATGTGGCCTTCATTACTTTATAAGTCGTGACTCCCCGTCGCTTGTATTATAAGCGTTATAATTATTATCAATGCTCATAGAATAGTAAGTGTCACTATTAATCTCTATATGTATATCTTAATACTCTCACTTCCGCGTTATAAGCTTGCCCCTTAATGCCGGGTCGGCTAGGCTAGAGGATCAAGAGACTCGTGATATATAGCAATGCTTGTTATTGATCAGAGTTACTAAATGTTTAAGGAGGACCTCACACTGTGCTTTACTCAAGGGACAGGGAGAAGACACTATTCGAGATATATTCTATTAGTAACCCATACCTTAAGATTTCCAAAACAGGGCATTTAATTACCTTTAAGCTTAGCGATCAATATAGGGTAGAGTGAGATTCTCAATTAATCTTTAGTAATCTAAGTGTAATCATCGAGACTAAACATATTAATTAAGTACTTGAAAACTTTTCTACCTTTATACTAGTTAGAGTATATCTCGCGAACTTGGAAAATGTTTACTTATAGAATCAAGTCTTAAGAGTTTAGTTTATAAGGCATTGATATCTATATATTATCTTTATTAAATCAAGAATCCGACTTATTTGGATATTCCCCCTATACGACTCCCCCTTCCACCCCCACCCGAGTCTCCCGCTCCTACTCAAGGTCCTGAGCTGGGGTACCATACCGAGAAGCATCTCGCAGCTCGTCTAGTCTGCCACCGGTAGTTTCATTGCGTTCTCGACTCTGGATCTCGTTCTGTGGTGCCTTGATCGAGCGAGGATTTTGGAAGGTAGGTGTACTAGCCGATAATGACTCCACTCGTTACTCTTCCAAAGCTAGCCCTAGTTCTTTCTCCAGTTTAGCCGTGTCCTTATCGGTCTATCCGCCATTGCCGTTGTTAAAAGGCTTAGGGAGGGAGTGGAGCGTAGACTCTATTAACGCGCTTTAAGTAATATTGCCGACACCTTGCTCGTTAGTCTGATCTTGATATAGCGTGAAGGATTAGGGGAAAGTCTAGGGTTATGCTTGTGCGAGAGTAGAAGGTATGTTATGCTATTCTTGAGGGCCAAGTCTCGGCGCTAGCTCCTCTATATAACGGCCCTCGTTAACGTCGTACTAAAGACCGGATGTATCAATGGACTTGGTCGGCATAAAGGCGAGTTCTGACATTGCGAAGGTTTCGTATAAACTCGCGTCTCGTTTAATAAGCCTAGTATCGACATCGCTAGAAGCGCCTTCGGCCTCACCCCTAGTATTTGCTTCATCTAGGTCATCGTCGATATCGAGAATTACTAGTTGACTTGTATGCAATTAATAATGCGCTCCTGAGTATAGAGGATAGACGGTGTACCTATCTCGACTCCTAGCTTGATGTCCAACCGGCCCGAATTGTGTTCGGTCGACTTGCAATCTAGCCCTTTAAAGAGCTAGTTATTCTAGATATTAGAGGGTAGACCTAGTCTTCGAGGCCTTAATCGAGATCTTTGGATATAGAATAGCCCAAGAGAGCTCCTCGAGAGATGGAAATTCGTCGTCTAATTCGTCATCATTATTAGCAAGAGCGCGCTTATAATCTAGATTAAATAGGTCAGAACGATTTCACTTTCAGTATAGCTTTTCTATATACCTTTAACTCTCGTTACCGTATTCCTCTTTACCTTAATTTGATTTGAATAAGAAGAAGCAGTTGCAAGTCTATGTATTTTCTAGTTACCATTGACATTAAGTGAGCGGATTAAATAGCTAGGCTTAAAAGGCTAGAGAGCATTGCTAGTATAAAATGGCGGGTTTGATAAGGGAAATGCAAATCAATCAAATTGCGTGCTCCCGAGAGCAACTATCACGAAATAAAGTAAGCAGAGAAGAGAACCGGACTAAACATGCGTGGAATGTTTAGCGAGGGGAATTAAGCGACTTAAGTGATAATCCATGAGCGCCTACTTGTTAGAATTGGACTAGTCTCGTTTACATACCAGCTTTGCCATTCACAACTGCCATATACTATCCGGAAATCAAACAATCTAGTCTTGCGTATGAAATCTCAACCCTCTAAGCTCCTACCAAGACTCGTTCATTATGCAATCTCTAGCCTTCCTCGACTTCGCCAAAGATCGAGAAATCGGCCTGTAATCAGTCTAATCCTACTCGAAATCCAATCTACCACACCTATCCTGTAGAGCTTACAGCCATCTTTGCGTAACTAAGCCCGAACGACCTTCCCTTTACAGAATTGAGACTCTATAGTGTCGATTATGCAATACCTATTCTAGTAACGCTTGCGATCTTACCATACTAAAGGATCCTCGGAATAGCCCTCAAATCACTAGATCCATCCTTTTAATATGTAATAACCGCGAATCGAGCTCCTTCCGAGGTCGTATAACCTGCCTTCGTGTAATCTTCTATATTAGCCTGCCTACTTATGACCTATTCTCATACTACTGGCGTTTTGTATTCAGTCTATAGAATGCTTAATGGAAGCTTCGGTATTGCTATTATCATATAGGTTATTATCTGCTAAAGTTACGTTTAATAGAAATTAGTCCTTCTCGTCATAGATCAGCCTAGATCATCGCATATAACGCATATTGCCGTCTCCATAATGCAAGGAAGCTCACTAATATCCCAACCCCGACGCGTAATACCACGGCGTAACTAGGTAGAAGCCAACCACGTTAGCGTGAGGCATTTCTTCAATTGGCCAGGTCGCATAGCGTAGAGGCACCGCCAAGGAAAGCCAGCACCGCTATTGTCACCGGCGAGGCATTGCCGTGAGGGCTGTGATGGTGCGACAACGAGGGGAGGGAGCTAAGCCGGTGCTTATACTCATATCTCAACTAATCTAGCTGACTCTAGAGGAAGGATTGCCCGTCGCAGACACTCGAGAGTATCGAATCCAGAGTGGGAGATCGGGGATTCTGGCTTCAAACCGGCTAGGACCGTTGTTCTTAGCTGCGGTGAGGGTGGTAGAGGGGTTATTCGGGGTGGGTCTGCATAGGTAGGGGTCGGCGGCGCATGACGAGGTCCAACGGCTAGCAGGGGGTGTTGGGAAAGGGATTGAAGAGGAAGAAGGTCAAGTACCGGGGGAGGGTGAACTTTTATAGACATTGAAAGCAGCGGCTGGCCTATGCACATGCCTTGCCCGATGCGGCGGGCACCATACCCGGGGGGCAAAACACTGCACCTAAGATTACTTTTTTAATTAATTATAAATTAATTATATTATTATTATATATTTTATTAAATAAATATAAAATAAATATATAATTATTATATATATATAATAAATATTAATTTAAATCTTTTAAAATATTTAAAGATTAATCTTATATTAAATTTATTAATTTTATTAATTTATTATTATTTATTTTATATAATAATTAAATATTTTAATATTTTAATATTAATTATAATTTTATAAAAGTATAAAAAGAATATTTAAAAATACTTTTAATTATAAAAATATAAAAATCTTTTATAAATAATATAAGATTTTTATTTATTAATTAATTAATAAATAAAAGAAAATTAAAATTATTAATAAAAGTTAATATAATTAAAAGATTTTTAATTAATATAAATTAATTAATTTTAATCTTTTTAATATTATTAATATTTATTAATAAAATTATAAAAATATTAATATTATTATTTTTATTTAATTTATTTTTAATTTTAATAATATATTATAAAATTAATATAATTATAAAATTTAAAAATACTTTTATAAATATTAATATAATTATAATAATAATTTTTATTTTAATAATTATATTTAATATTTCTTAAATAATATTTTTGATTAATAAAAAGAATTTTATTATTATTTTATTATTCTTTTTTATATATTATTATTAATAATTAAAATTTATTAATTAAATAATTAAAATTTTAAAAAGAATTTATAATTATATATTAATATATTAATAAAATTTAATAAATAATTATAATTTTATTAAAAAAAAGTTAGTTTTATAAAAGTTTATATTATAATTTATATAATTTTTTAATTAATAATTAAATAAATTCTTATATTAATTTATTTAATTATTTAATTATTAAAGAATTTAAAATAATTAAATTTTATTTATTAAAATTTAAATATTAATATTTAAAACTTTTAAAAAGCTTTTAAATTTTATTATAAATATTAATATATATATATATATATTAATAATTAAATATTATAATAATAATTTAATATTAATCTTTTAAATATTATAAAAAATACTTTTATAAAATCTTTTTATAAAAGATTAATATATTAATATATATTTATAAAAATAATAAATTTTATATTTAATATAATTTAAAAAATAAATAATTATTATTTTAAAGAAAATAAAAATATTATTATTAATAATAAAAGAAATAAACTTTATTTATAATTTTATTTTTATTAAATTTAATTTATATATATTATTATTTTTTAAAAAAGTTTTAAAAGAATATTTAAAAAATAAAAATATAATTATTATTTTATTTTATATAAATATTATTTAATTTAAAATAATATTATAATTTATATTATATATTATATTTTATTTTATTAAAAATTATAATAATAAGATTTTTATATTTTTTTTATATAATTCTTAAAAATATTTATTAATAATTTTATTATAATTATATAAATAAATTATAATATTAATATTTATTATTAAAATCTTTATTATTTATAATTTTTAATTATTATATTCTTTTATTTTATTTCTTAATTTAAGTCTTTTAATTAATATTTTTTATATTAAATTATAATATTTAAAAAAGATTAAATATTAAATTAAATATATTTAAAATATTAAAAAGAGAATATTAATTTATAAATAATAAACTCTTTTAAAAAATTGAAAGTAATTTAATTATTATTTAAAAATATTCTTTTTTTAAAATATTTTAAATTTTTAAAAAATTTAATATTTAATTTTATAAATTATTTATTATAATATATAAATATAATTTTAAAAAATTTTAAATTATAATTATTAAAGAAAAAAAAAAGATTATAATTATAATTAATATATTTATTAAATTTTATTTATAAAAAGAAAATAAAAGTTTATATTTTTAAAAAGATTTATATTTTTAAAAAAGTTTATATTTTTAAAAAAGTTTAAAAAATAAATTATTTTAAAATAAAGAATAATTATTATTAATTAAAAATAATTTTTATTTTTTAATTATTAAATACTTTTAAATTATTTATTAATTTAATAAAAAAGAATATTTTCTTTTTTAATTATTAAATATTTTTAAAATCGATTTTATATTAATTTTTCCTTTTAATAAAAAAATATAATTTAATTTTAAATTATTTAATATTTATAATATTATTCAATTTTATATATATATATATATAATAATTAATATTAAATTTTATTAATTATATTAAATAATTATTTTATATTTATAAAAATATTTATTATATAAAATAATAATTAATTATAAAAATTTAAATATAATTAATTATATTATTATATAATAATATTATATAATTAATATAATTATAATTATATTATATTAATAATTAATATTTTAAATATATATATAATATATATTAATTATTATATAAGAAATTATATAAAAAATTTATATATAAAATAAATAATAATAAATTATATATTATAAAATTAATAAATTATAAAATTAATTTTTAAATTCTTTAAAAGATTTAAATAAATATTTATTATATATATATAATAATCACGTGTTTATTTTATATTTATTTAATAAAATATATAATAATTATATAATTAATTTATAATTAAATAAAAAAATAAAAGTATATAAATATTTATAAATATTTTATTAATAATATATAATTTATATTATATATAAATTTATTATATAATTTCTTATATAATAATTAATATAAATTATATATTATTAATAAAATATTTATAAATACTTATATATTTTTATTCTTTTAAATTAAATATAAATTAATTATATTATTATATATTTTATTAAATAAATATATAATTATTATATATATATATAATAAATATTTATTTAAATTTCTTAAAAGATTTAAAAATGAATTTTATTAATTTAATATTTATTATTATTTATTTTATAATACTAATTTATAATTAAAATAAAATAATTTAAATTATTATAAAATTATAAATTAAAAAAATATTTTAAAATATTAAATAAATTAAATTTATAAAAAAAAAATTAATTTTAAAATTTATTATAAAATATATATAAAATTATAATTATATAAAATAATAATAATATTAATAAAAGAATATTTTTATTATTTTTAATTAAATAATTAAATTTTTATTAATTTTATTAATTTAATATTTTATAAAATAATTATTTATATTAATTATAATTTAATAATATTTATAATAATTTTTAAAATATTATTTAATTAAATTTATATAATATAATAATTATTAAAATTAATTAATTTAAATTTTATTATTTATATATATTATATAAATTATACTTTTAATTAATTATTAAAATATTTAATAAAAAATAATATAAAATAAATTATTTATATAAAATTATAATTTAAATTTAAATTATTTTAAAATCTTATTCTTTATTATATATAAAAAAGAATTAAATTTATAAAAATAAAAAAATATAATATTTAAAAAAGAAATATAATTAAAATATTAAAAAAATATTATAAGAAATTAAAAATATATTATTTAAATTAAATAATTTAAATATTGAAATTTATTTTATAAAAATTTATAATTTATATTTTAAAGAATTATTTTAAAAAAAAAAATTTAAAAAAAAAGAAATTTTAAAAAATAAAAAGAAAAAAGTTTAAAATTATAAAAAATTAATTTAAAGAAATCTTAAAAAAAAATTTATTTTAAATTATCTTTTTATTTAATTCTTAATTATTTTTTTAAAAGAAATATTAATTTTAAAATATTAAATTAAATAAAAGTGTAACGGCAAGAACGGAGTAGAGGTTATAAGCCAAAGATCTCAATTTCAAGGTCTAACTAAAACTTAAAGTTAAGGAGAGAAGAGAAGATCGAAGGAAGAGAAATTCTTAAACTATAAGCTTGAGACCTATTCCCTTAGCTTGAAACATTATTATATCGCCAGATATCGGATCCTTAGCCTAAAACCAGTAGTGTGATAAGTATATAACGTGTACTGTCACATTACCCCCTTCTCGAAAAAGAGCTCGACCCCGAGTAACGAAATGCCAAAGTGATAAAGAGAATAATAAAAAGAGTATATATAGACAAATCCTTGAAAAAACAGTCTATTTCCAGATATCAGATATAATATACCGTCTCCAATCGATCCCCAGTCGATTAGTCACTATTCTATCCACCTCAGTCTCCAATTCGCTCCTAGTCCCATTATAAGAACCGTTATCAAAATTACTACTGGAATCCTTGTAATCGTTATCGTTAACGGCGATAACTGTAACCTGCTTGCCAGTGCTAGTTCCAGTTACCGTTCCAGTAAGGGCAACACACGAATCCAAGGAACAGTTCTTGACCTAGTGATCCTTCGAGCCGTATCTGACGCATCTGCCTGTTCGTCGATATTCGTCGTGCAGCTCTAGTGTTGTTAAACGAGCTGGCATTTTCGGTGAAATCGGAGGGTTAGGAGGAGGAGAGGGAGGTATTGTAAAAGTACCAATTATCACTTCGCTAATATCCATGGGATTATGGGCAATTTTCGGGACTTGAATGTAAGGAGGAACGGCAGTTTTTGACGAAAGCTATTGGGCAGTCCGTAGGAATTCGATATAGGTTCGTGGTAGGTTGAGCTGTTAGGCTAGCCTGTTCCGTAAAGCGCTATTGAGACTATTCCGGAAGCTGGATATTTTGTTAATGTCTGGCCAGCTTTGGCCGCCTGCTTCGTATAGTGTTTGTTCGAATTTGGTTATAAATACAGGGAGGGAATCAGTTCCTTGTTTCAGCTGGAATAGCTTATCCTCGGCCTCCTGCTATTTATTCGGGTTATTGTATACCTGTAAAAACTATTTAAGGATCGTATTATAATCCCACTATTATACCTTCTCTACCTGAACCAGTTATGGCAAAACTATACTTTGAACGGAACTATCGAGATTAAGGTAAATGTAATAAAATTGAGCGATTTCGTTTTCTATTACAGGACTGTCGACTCGTAACTTGGCCTTGATTAAGGGAAGCCAGGTATCGAACTTGTAGGTCGATCCAGTAAACTTCTCGGGATCAGGGAGTCTTGCCCGGTATAGTGTTATTAACTATATAGTAAACTGAGCCCGTAATATCGTGATCTCAATATATAACTAGTCGAATTCGCGCTGAACCTGTACTTGAAAAGGATCCATTTTCAAAGGAAGTTATAAAAATCGAAAAAATTATAAAACCTATAAGAGTATACTAACGAAGTTCGTATTTTCGTTAATATCAATAATAATAATAATAATATAATAATAATAATAATATAATAATAATAATAACGTGATAATAATAATAATATAATAATAATAATAATATAATAATAATAGAATTGTCTAAGACAAAATTATAGTCTATTATATACTATACCCGTTACGGAGAGTAAAGGAGCTTTAAGTAATATGACAGCAAGAACGGAGTAGAGGTTATAAACCAAAGATCTCAATTTCAAGGTCTAACTAAAACTTAAAGTTAAGGAGAGAAGAGAAGGTCGAAGGAAGAGAAGTTCTTAAACTGTAAGCCTGAGACCTGTTCCCTTAGTTTGAGACGTTATCATATCACCAGATATCGGATCCTCAATCTGAAACCAGTAGTGCGACAAGTATATAATATATACTATTATAAAAAGAATATATAATTTATTAATAATTTTATTTATATATTAAATTTTTAATATAATTTTAAATTTATATAAAATAAATATTATAAGAAATTAAATATTTAATATTTTTAAAAAGTTTATATTATTAATATAATATAATTATTAAAATAAAAAAGATAAAATATAAATAAATTATTTAAAAAAAAAAGTATAAAATTAATAAAAACGCGATTTTATATATTTGTTTATTATATTTATATAATATTAATATATAATTATATATAATTATATTTTATAAATTAATAAAATTTTATATATTTAATATAATCGAATTTATTTTATTATAATATATTTATTAATTTAAGATTATAATTATTAAAATATTATAAAAAATAATTTTATAATTTTAATATTTTAATCTTTTATATATATTATTTAAAAATACGATTTTAAAGATTATTCTTAATATAATTATAAAATAATAAAGAATATTTTATATATATATATATATATATATATATAATAATTTTATTATATATAATTTTATAATTAAAAAAGAATATAAAAATCGAAATTAAAAATTATTAAAATAAAAAAATTAAAATTATTTATAAAAGTATATTATAATAAAATAAATTTTATTTAATTAAAAATAATAGTTTTTAATGATTTTTTATAAATTAATTATATTATTTAATAATTTATAAATAAATATAATTATTAAAATTAAAAGTATAAAAATTAATTTTTAATATAATTTTAAAATTAATTTTATATTCTTTATTTTTAATATAATTTAATTCTTATAATTTATATATATATATTATATTATCCATTTCGGACTCTAGCTTCTGGCAATTACACTTTGTAATATTTCGAGACTGAGTCATGAAACTCCGGGAACTAAACTAGTGCTTTAACTACGACAACCTGCTTTGGCGATCCTCTCCTTGATTCGCAATCTGTCGTGCATTTGCTGCTGCTTCAAGCTCATTGATCCCATCCTGCTTCATTGTCAACGGCGAGTTGAAGTCGAATTTAAGCTGTTCAGCACGGCCAGAGGCTTTACTGGCAAGACCACGCTGCTCCCGAAGTTCATCCTTCAGACCCTCAATATCCAGATCCTTCTCCTCCACCTCTCGTCTTAAATTCTACAAAACCGTCTGGGATTCTCGAGCCTGCTTCTCGACAGCGTCTAGTTTCGACTTCAATATGTTCTTGTCCGAGACCTGGCGCTCCAAAAACTCGTCCCTAGCTGCAACCTTCGAATCATAGGCAATCTTGTTCTCCTTGATTTGCTGCTCAAGTTCGGACTTCTCCGTACGGAAATCTATAATCTGCTTATCTAGTTCTGCACTCACAGAAGGAGAGCTAACCTTGTTCTCCAAGAACTCTTCGAGTTGTGCAGAAATCTGCTCGGCTGTGAACGACTTATTCGCAACCTCCTTCAGCTCATAATTCTCAACGACAAGTCTCCGATTCTCGACGATCAATCGACCGACTTCGGTCTGATTGCGTACTTCCAGCTCAGCAAACTTTACTTGCAACTTGGGAAATGCTTCCTCAATCGTAACTTTGAGGAGCTCGGCCTCTTTCTTTGCTGAGGTGTCGTCCTCCTTGCTCTGTTCTGACCAACGATCTAGCATTTTTTTTTCCCCCAAGAATCGACCAGCTCCTGACCTTCAGCTATCACTTTGAAACAGCGTATATAATCCTTCCTCGGGGCAGGCCGCATTCCCCGGTAAAGTCTCGCCACTACCGAAACGGGCTTCAATCTCCTCAATTCCAATGCGAACATGGTCGCATGAAATGTCAATTAGACGCTTGAACTTGTCTCTGCGCATCGAGGGAGCAATATCTCGGTCGACAGCATCTTCGTAAGGCTTCTTAGCCTGGGCAAAAATGCCATAGAGCTGTTTGCTCATTTTTATCTGTAGGTATTCGTCGACCTAAAGCTAGTCGACTTTACTCAATCCGAGGATTGAACGGGGTAGTTACGCCGGTCGAGTTAATCATCAACTACAGTTAAGTAGTATCGGAAGAACAAGACAACCAATTTGATCGTCAACTACAATTAAGTAGTATCGGACCAAAAAGGCAAAAAAAACCAGTGGATCGTCAGCACGAGGCTTCGGACAAGAGGTCAGAGGAGGTCGGTTGAGGGCGGATGTGTGGAGAGGAGGCGAAAAGAAGAGAGGAGAAAAGTCGGGTCGGGAGGAGAGCGGAGCGGAAAGAAGAAGAGCGGACGAAAAGCAGGAAGAGAGCGGCGAAACGAAGGGGGAAAATAGCGGTCTTCTCGACGGCAAGAAGCCGTGGAGGGCCACCATTATTTCAGATCACGATAGTAATAAACGAGCGCTGGAATCGGACGAAAATGATGGCTGAAACGACGGAAAGAAGTGATGAAAAGAAGAAAGAAAAGATGAAAACGTTTTCCGAAAGTTCGTGTGTTATCACTTGCTTGGCAGTCAGCACTGAGTCAGCTATAGCGCCGCGTAGTGCGGGATATCTCACGAAAAATTTTCACGGGATTTACCCACTCCACCAAAGCCATTTTGGCTATTAAAAAATCAACTATTAATAGAATTTATTAATTCTTTCTGTTTTTAAATCATATAAGTAATTAGGGGAAAGGTTTTGGACATTTGAATTTAAAAAATAATAATATAGTAATAATTTATAATAATGATTATATATAGAATTCCTCAATTATACTATTCTCCCTTATTTTCTAAAACTCTTCTTTATCTTCCTTATCTTCTTTATCTTACTTATTTTCTTTATTTTCCTCACCTTCTTTCTTATCTTCTATAATAAAGTTAATTAAATCCTTATTATCCTTATTTCCCTTATTATTCTTATTATCTATAATAATTATTTCAAGATTATTATCTCCAGAACTAAACTCTTCTCTCTTTCCATTCAAGCCTTTATTAATATCCGTATCTTCTTTATTCCACTTCTCCAAATACTCCCGAATATCTATAGGATTATTAGTATTCTTAATAAAACTATTTAATTCCTTTTTACTAATTCCAGAAGTTATTCTATCTCCTTTAGTAATAATCTATTACTTCCACTTTTCAATAACTAGTATTATATATTTATTAAAAGCTTTTGAGATTATTATTCCCTTCTCAATCTTCTTGATCTTATTCTCTTTATTATTATTCTCTCTCTTTCTCTTTTTACTCTTTTTAAATTAATTATAATAATAGTAAATAGTAATAATATTTATATTCGAATCAGTTTCTAATAACTTTAAATATCTTATATTCTTCTCTTTTATAATAGTTTCTAATTAAATTATCTCTTTATTAAGAATTTTTACTATTTTTATTTCGGAATCTTATCCTTTATCTCTATATCTTTATATATAAATCTCTTTAATATCCTTAAATAATCTCTCTTATTAGTCTTTGAAAAGTTTATTAAAATCGGTTTGATTATTTTTAATTTAAGTTCTTATATATAAACAGGCCTATAAATTATTAGATTATATTAAAAGAATAAAAACTATACTTATTTGATAATCCGAATTCTGGATAATAATAATAGTTTCTTGAAATTTAATTTTAATAATTTAATACTAGTTAGAGAATAAAGACATTTTTGATTCTAATATAATTAATATTATTATTAAGAATTATTATTAGAAATCAAAAATTATATATTTTAAACAAGAATATATTATTAATAAAAACAAAATCGAGTTTAATAAAAAGATTATTTTTTTATAAAAAAAATTTCCTATATAATCTTAAAAAAATTCACTTTTACTTATTTTACACTCACTTTTAACTTCTTCACTTTTTATATTATAACCTTTTTATCTTCTAATAACTTTACTTTTATTAATATTTTTTAATCTTTTAATAATTATAATTCTTAATTTTATATATTTATAATAATATTATAAAGTAATACGAGAATATTAATTTTATTAATTAAATAATTATAATATAAATGAAATATATATTCAAGTAATACAAGACTATTATCACTATTAAAAAAGTCAAGAATATATTTCCAAAATCTATATTCACTATAAGAATTAGTAAATAGTAAAGAAAAAAGAATATATAAAAGACAAATTACTTTAATATAATATATAAAATAAAGAAACTAATAAAGAAATTCAAGAGATTTTAAACCGGAAATAAGTTCTAATTCTAATAATATTAAATAATAATATATTTAATTTCCAAATAGTTTATATATTATAAGAAATCCGATATTATTAAATAAAGGAAAGTATTAGTATTTTTTTTCTCAAATTAGTCTTTTAATATATTATATATAAGATTATCTAAACTATTAAATCAGATTTGAAATTTCAGACTTTTATAATTATTATTTTTTAAGAATCTATAAAGACTTTTCTTATTAGTTTTTTTAAAAGTAAATCCTTTTTCTTTTTTGAAATAATAAAATATTAATAATTAGATAATTATAAATATATATACTATTTATATAAAATAAATTATTATATAATATAAAGATATAATATTAATTAAATAATTTTATAATCAGATTATAATTATTAGTATAAATATATATAAATAATAAAAGGAAAATTTAAGAGTTTAATTATATAAAAATAAAAATAAGAATAATAAAAAAGAATTATAATAATATAAAATAATAATATTATAATATATATTCTTTATTTTTAAAATAAAATATAGTATTTATTATTCCTATTCTTCTTATCTATTCCATTTCTCTCTTCTTTATAGTAATAGTGAATTAAATAATAACTATATTATAAAATTCTTTTCTTTATAATAATAATTTCAATTCCTTAAAATATATAAAATATTTATAAAAGTGAAATATATAATCTATATTTTATTTAAGATATTAATTTAAATAAAGTAATTCGGATTATAATTAATAAAGGTTTAAAAATTATATAAATAAATTTAATTATCTATTAAATTTAATATTAATATTTATTAGAAGAATAATATATTATCAGAAATTTAAATTATAGAATAATACTTCTAGAAAAAAGAAAACTTATTTAAAAAATCAAGTTCTTCTTTATTTAATTATATAATTTTATAATAATAATATAAAATATTATAGGATATTATAAACTTTAAATCAATTCGAAGATTATCTAAACCTTTCGAATTAGTAACTTTATTATATTCGAGAATATCTAGATTTAATATATTACTATTACTATTAAAAGATATTTTGGGAATTTATTTAATAAATATAAAATATTATAATTAATAATATAAAAAGTACTTTATTTATATAATTGAAATATTATTAGATTATTATATATTTTCGGATTTATTATAATATTCACTTTTTTTAAAAGTTTATACTTATTTTAATAAATAAAATTAATAAAGTTATAATTAGAGTTTAAAGTTTTAATACTTTTATTCATTAAGTTAAATATATAATTAAAGGTCCAAATCGAATTTGGTTTATTAATAGTTATAATAAATTCTCTTAATTCGATTTTCAGATCTATAATATAATAGATATATATTCTCGAAGAATTCTAGACTTTTTTATTAATTTATTAAATCGGATATAAATTATAATAAATAAATTTTATTTATATATAATAAAAGAATATAATATTCCGAAAACTATATAAATAGATAAAGGAAAAGAAACTAAAATACTTGAAATAATATAATTCGCTTTTTAATAAAGATATAAACCGGGAATTCCTATTTATAAAATAATAATATTTAGTATTTTAATTAGAAATTAAAGAATAGAGAGATTTTGAAGAATATTAATTAACTAGTTTACTAATTAATAAATAGAATACTTTAGAAATCTCGAAAAGAGAGACTTATTTACTAATTCTAAATTCGATATTATAATACTTTAATTCCTATATATAAATAACTTTTAAAAGCTATTTATTAAATATATTTCTATATATAATAAAAGTCCAATTCGAAAACAGAAAACTAAAGAATTTTAATTCCCTTTAGACTTCTTTCTAAAAGAGATTTACAAATATCCTGAAAATAGTAATTAAGATTATTCTATAATATCTAATCTTGATTTACTTAAAAGTTTCAAGAATACTTTCAAATAGTATAATAATTAAGTATATTTAATATTAAGGATTAGAGAGATTTGTAAAAAAGTAATTAGAATTTATAGAATATTTTATAGTTTAGATAATCTTATTCTAGAACCGGATTAATTTTATAAATAAGTGTATTATTTATTATATTAAGAGTTATTAGAGTAAGAGTAATATAAAGAAATAATTAAAGAATTGAAATGATTAATCGAGAATATAAAAATACTATATTAGTAATATAAGACTATAGGGACTAAAATACTTATAATACTTTATAAAACTCTAGTTAATTTAATTAGTAAAAGGAAAGTTAAAGTAAATAGTAATTCGGATAAAGAGAGTAATAATAAAAGTATTAATAAAGATTAGGAGTATTTTGAATTTGAATAAGGAAAAGAAAATTATATATATTATTATCTAGTATTATTATAGATATTAAATCCAAAATAAACTCCTATTAATTATTCTATATTACTTTCCTATTCGGGACTCTTATAATAAGTCTATTCTAGACTCTATTATAATACTATTCTCTATATTTCAAAGACTTATTAATTATTTATTTCTCCCGAATAGTCTTGGAAATAACTTCTAGTTTAGAAAAGTCAAGAAATTTATTATCTTTATTACTTTTTTTAATTCCTTTTTTATTTTTCTCTTTTATTTCTATTAGAATATTTATCTCTTCTCTTATATTTTCTTTCTTTATATCTTTTTTCTTTATATTTTCTTCTTTTATTATTTCTTCTTTTATAATTATTCCTTTATTTCTCTTTATTATTAATTATAACTTTTTAGACTTTTTAAATATAATAGATATTATATTTAATATAGATATACTCCTTTTATAACCTTTCTTAATCTTAGATAATACTTTTACTAATTCTTTTACTTCTCTCTTTACGGATATATATAAAGATAATAATACTTTTATATTATTATAATTAGTAATCTCTTCTAAAATACTTTCTAAAGTTATTCCAGATCCAGAAATATTCTCAAATACTAACTCTTTTCCTTCTAGATAATTAATCCAAATAGAATAATTATAATTCATAACTAGTTCCCTATTTACGAGATTTTTATATTCTATAAGACTGGGAATTATATTTTCACTAATAAGATTTCCGATAATAAACTTATAAATATTAGAAGAAGATATAAGGGAAATTCCTAAAATAAGATTTACTTTAATAAGAATATTAGTATTTATCAGTTTTACTAAAAAGATTTCACAAAATCAAATAGAAATAAGGATTTTGGAAGGAATATTACTTAATCGGATATTATATTTATCTTTAATTATATCTTTTATTTTCTTTTTCGTATCTTGAATTCCTATTTAATCTCAAAGTTACTTTATATTAGTAATAGGGAAAAGTAAAATAAAATTAGTACTATTAGTACTTATTAAAAGATTATTATTAGAGTTATTATTATTAGTATATTATTCCTTATTCTTATTATTTCTTTAATAATAACTATTAGAATAATATTTCATATAAGGACTATTTAAACACTTTAAATAATTATTCTTAATATATTTATAACTAGAGGGGCCTACTATTATTACAAAATATAGAATAGATTTGAAAAGGCTAATTAATTTGGAAAGAAATCAATATCTAAAATATAAGGAGAATAATAGAATATACTCAAAAGTGGGAAAGGAGCGGTGAACGGAAGTGGGGAATATTACTATTAAGCGTTACTATATACCAGTACTACTATCTATTACTAGTCAAGGCTTGGATTATTATTCGGATCTAGAATCAACCCTAAAACCTTTCCCCTGACTACTCATATGATTTAAAAACAGAAAGAATTAATAAATTCTATTAATAGTTGATTTTTTAATGGCCAAAATGGCTTTGGTGGGGTGAGTAAATCCCGTGAAAATTTTTCGTGAGACATCCCGCACTGCGCGGCGCCATACTCAGCAGCCCCAGCATGAAGGGGCTTTCTGCCAGAATGTCAGCCCCATCATCCGCAACATTGGCAGCGGTCACGGAAAAAAAAAGGAATTCTTCTAGGCATCTTTCTATCCACATGGCAACTCCGAGATCGCCTGTCCCAAACTCATTGTTTCCAGGTTTCACTCGGTACAGGAGAAATCTACACTAGACTGCACGAACCATGGACACGTCGCGAAGTATTTGGCTCGCAGGAAGTGTGTAAGAGACATATTCAGCATCTGAACATCTCCAAAACCATACACCAAAAGCAGATCTCTCTATTCTTTCCCACCACCTACACAAAAACCTCGTCTCTTGCTTCCCATTATGCGCCGACCGTTCCTTCCCAAACCCTGTCCCCCAAGACCTTTTCTCCTGCTCGAAGGTCGAGTCATAGGCAGGCTGTGATGTTCTATTCTTGCAGCTCACTTCAGCAACTCTACCGTCGATCCTTCGCACCGTTTGGGATCTTCCATGTATACCTGCCACTCTGTCAGCCATCCGCCGCTTCATCAGACTTGCCTTCCAACTTTTGAACTTCAACTCGCATTCCTTTGCACTTCCCTTGACTGTAATGATGTCAGTCCTTTCATTTTCGGCCACCCTTTACCTTGATCGTTGTGCAGCGAACCATGATTCGGTCCTGCTAGGAAGTCTTCTCTGCAGCAATCAAATTCCTTGTATTCGCGGCCAATTACCTATTGATTGTTTCGAAGTCGAATTGGCGAACCACTTCGCATCTTGATAGACTCGAAAATCAGTGAAGTGTGTCCTGTGTCTCTCCTTGCAATTGAGTCAGTTGGAGAAAGCTCCGTGTTATACAGCACCGCGTCAGACTGACGCTACTTTCCATGCTCAACAATGCGTTCCTAGATACCAAAAATAATATGCTCAATAGTGCGAGAAGACTCAATGATATCAAGAGTCTGCAGGCCCCAAAAAATGCGTCGCTAGTAATAATCGTGTGGATTTTTTGTTGCTAGAATCTACAGCCAACCTCGAGCAGTAGCGAGTGACCTTGCTTTCATCCCGCGTCGTTTCTGCTTCACTTTCACCCCGTATCCTTCTTTCATCACCCATCACAACTTCACAGTCCAAAATTCCTTCATCAAACATCAAGCCGCCAAAGTCCAGAATCCCTTGGGTCCTTTTCTTTTATTAATACAGCACTTCTTCTCTCTTTTCCTCTCCCCTTCTCCTTCTTTCAGTGTTGGTTTGCGAAGCTTTCGGTGACCATTCCTTCGCTTGGTCGGTGTCCATTAAGTTGGATCTCCCACCACATTTCACCTGCTTCGGCACTCCAAAGCTTCGTCTCCGGACTTGCTTTGTGAAGCAATAGTTGCGCCTCTTGCGAGAAATCGTTAAAAATGTCATATCAAATGTTGATTGGAGGGCTTTCGAACCGAGAGTTCCTCATGGAGTTCAATCTCTCCGGACCTGGTTTTCTTGCAAAGAACGACGATGGGAAAGATATCAAACGGCTCTGGAGAATTTGGAACAAGTGTACCATGGAAACTGCAGATGGGGACCTCTGCTACGAGGTCCAATACTGGGAGAATGATCACGGCCATGACTATGTCTATGCTTGGCCGGCTGGCGAGATCAAATCCAATTACCCCACAGATATGGATGCTTGGGAGGAAAATTATGGAGATGCTTGGGATGCCAAGTACGGCACAGTCGGAAAAATCTGGAATGCGAGTGGTCAGGCGACGAAAAGACCTTTTGATGACACGCCGGGTAAGGCTCGAAAGGAGCTGAAGAAGCAGAAGATAACTGTCAAGATTCGAGAGTTCGATTCGGAAGTGGACGAGGAAGTGGACGAGGAAATGGACAAGGAAAAGGACGACGCAGATCCCTTCGTGGCGCCGCCTCCACGACAGATGAATCAGTTCGAGATTCGAGTGCCCTCTTTTCGAGCCGATGTACCTTCGGCTCCAATGGCAGACGAGAACGTAGAGATGTCGAGCTCAGTGGCCGGAGGAACGGCTAGAACCGAGTGCGTTTCAAGAGGATTGCAGGACGAGGATGTTGATGTCTCTGATCTTCTATCTCCACTTGCCCGTCGACCTGGAGCAAGTTCTCCCCTGGGAGTCAACCGCCATCAAACTTCTTCACTGGGAAGTCCTGCACAGCAATCGCGCTTGTTATCTAGGAGTCTACTGAGCGATGAAGTCGAGGACTCGGAGATGAACGATCTGGACAGTCTTAAGTCAAATTTGACGTTTCAAGCAGCTCCCACTAATACTGTCTCAAGGAACGCAACCACCAGGAGTATATTGGCTGTAAGTCATGCATCAGATAGCCTTACTCCCGAGTATTCCCAGAATGCAGACCAGACCATGGATGATGCACTCCAAGCTGTGTACGAGGAGTCACAGCTAGAGTTCGCAGCTGCCCGAGACGCAGAAACTGGGTCGGAATCTCCGAGTGGGCAGTTCGATCCCTCTCAAAGAGTGATTGAAGAGAATCAATTCGAAAATTATTCTCAAAAGCTCATCGATGCTCATTCTGAAAGCGTTGAGGGTCTCTTTCTTGCGGCTCTCGACCTTACAGACATGCCCTGCGACGATTGCGTGACAAAGAGAAAAGAAGGCTCGAAGTGCGACTACACAGACTTCATTTCATATCTTGTCGTGATTTTACTTGGAATGGATGCTCTGGTACTTGAGCATTTCGTCAAAGGAGACCTCCCCAAGGCCGAGAAGAGAAATGCTGCACTGCAAAAGACATTGCGCAAGCTCAAGAACCTTGGACCGAAGGAGAAGTGCCTTTCAATCTACGCTCAGTATCTTGTGGACAAGAATGGCGAGTCTCCCTGTACCAAGGTTCTGCTCGAAGTATTAGGGAAGGCGGAACTCTACTTGCAAGGCCGTGATGAAAAAGATTTGCAGTCTGGTACATTTTCTGTCCGGGTAGATTCCATAATTGGTAAACCTTGGTCACTCACGGAGTCAGTCGCGGGGAAACGGAAGTACATAAAGGACGAAGCTCGGGCAGAAAAGTGTCTTGCTTGGATCGAGAATGTCAAACATCGCCTCTCTTCGCTGCCCGCTGACCAGCCCTTGGAACGACCTTTGGCAGAAGTTGGATATGCCACGACTCCAATCGAGCGTCTTGATCAACATGCGCGGCATTCAAGCTCAAACTACTTGATGAATCTTTGCGAGGCAATCTGTCGTGTACTATACGGACATCGATACTCGATTGAGCAATACGTTGTCTTCCACAATTTTCATCTCACACACGCCATGTATGCAGAGATTGTCCTCAGTCGAATTGGTCTTGTTTATACAACCCAGGGTGGTGGATTCTCCCATCACCCAGCAGGAATCAGTCAACCTGGTGCGAATGGAGTGGGCAAGAATTACTACACTGATCTGGAGGAGCGGTCGTTTGCAGACTCGGATTTCTTGGAGCTTGTGGAATCGGAACTACGCAGGAAGAACGAGCTGGCTGAATTGTACAAGGGCCTGGTCACCACTGCCGCCGAGCAAGAGGCTTTGGTGGAGGATTTAAGACTCTTGAAGCGGAGTATAGAGCAGGCTATGGAAGAGGATGCGCAGCAGAAAGAAAGGCTGAAGGGGATGCTGAAGGACACAGAGCCGTTTATGAAATTGTTGCAGCTTGTAAAAGAGTTGTAGGGATAAGATAGCTTGTTCTATACTTGAGATTATTGCAACTTCAGCAGAATTGGATGAGTGAAGTGCCCTTTTTTTTTATAATGAAGAAAGAGTTGTTAACCCCCAAATGAATCATTTGAACTCTGTTTTGATTCTTGTGCTGCCCGTTGAAATAAGGTGATCGTATTAGGGGTTTGGCATTCAAGGGTTAGATCAAAACACAACGAATGCAATGCGCAACATTAGGAGATTTGCGAGCTTGCTGCAAACACATCAGAGTAAATTTAGCAGTGAATATTTCTTCGGTTCACCAGATAAATTCACAGCGGTGATTTGTCCAGCCTTGCCGAAACACGTGATGCACTTACTCGAGGTCCCGAGCACGTGCACCACCCGGTTAAATGCACCAGCCCTAAATCGCATAACTCACTGTCTTTAAACAACCACAAAATGGTCAACGAAGAAGATATAAAGGCCGCACTGACTGAAATCGAATTGTCAGAAGACCCGAATTATCGTGAAATAGCTCGCAAATTCAAGTTCACGCATACCACGCTATTACGACGCGCCAAAGGCCTGACTCGTTCCAGGGCCGATTTTCAGTCTGAAATCAACTAGAACCTTAATAATATCCAGGAACGTATCCTAATTAAGCAAATTAATTATCTTATTGACCGGGAGATCTCTCCAATAAGTAAAATGGTCAAGAACTTCATCGAGAAGATAATCGGATACGAAGTAGAGAAAAACTAGATCTCTGATTTCTGTAAATGGTATTCTAGTAAGCTCAAAAGCTTATATTTATATAATATTAAGAATTTATACATTAAGAGCGAATTTGGTCTTATATATAAACTATTTTATAACCTGATTAAATGCTTTTTCGTATTACTTTATTATACTTCACGAGAAATAATTACTAATATCTATTCTTTTTTAATTATAATAAGTTATCGAAGAGAATAATATCGCGACTTATAATATATATAACTGGAATAAAAAGGAATTCTTAATCGGTATAATACAGAGTATAAAAAGAATTATAAACAAGGATATATAAAAGTCAGGAAGGGTATAGTAAACTTGTCAAAACGGATTATAAGAATTTATCACTTGTAATACTTATATCTTTATAGTCGATATAAGGATTCCTATAACTCTTTTATATAAGGGTAAAAACTATAATATATAATATACTTGGATCGAGAATTTATAAGTTAATAATAATTTCTTTTTCGATACTTTAAATAATAGATAGAATAATAATAAATATAATCTTTAATAATTAATTCAAGTCTTCGATCCTTTAATCTAATCTTCTTTTCCTCACGAAAAGTATCTCTTATTTATTAATAGATATTCAAGTTATATTAATATAGTATTTATTAATAAATACTAGAAATTATATATTATTCTTATAATTCTTTTTCCTTACTTTATTTATTAACTTTAATCTCTTAATATCTTATTATTTGGACTTTTAGAATTTATATATTCTTAGAAACTAAATAATTAGTAAAATAATAGTCTTGGAATTATATTTATAAAAAAGAGATACTTTCTGAAACTCTTTCGAGTAATCTGGAACAAGAGTTTTATAAAGGAGAATATCTTAAAGGTATTCGCGAAATCTGGAATATGATTATGAAAACCTGAACTTATCCTTTCGATTATTATTCGTCCAATTATATCTCTATTAATTATTAATCCTGAATAATTAATTGAGGATATGAAAATCCCAAAGTTAGTAAAATCGATTCGATATTTTCAGAACGATTATTACAAAAATCCGATAAAGCTAAAGTTTGAGAAACTCTTTAAAGCGAATATTGAGTTATCCATATAAGCCGAACTTGATCGATTCGTTAAGGAAAGGTTAATTGGGACTTTGAAGGAAGAGAAAAAGAGTAGGGTTCGTGGGAAGAAGTTTAATATACTTGGAAAGGAGTATATAGAGCCAATATACTTCTCGGTAACTAATATACGGCTTGTATTGTGGAGGGGCAAGCCCTGCAGTGCTGAAAATGAGTGGTTTTGGTGGTGTTGCAGAGCCGTACGTGGTCACGTGCTAGCGTCACGTGAGCGTAGCGAGCGACTATATAAGGCCACGTCTTCACTAGTTTCGCACTTCTTTCCTTAAACAATCCAATCACGTTTTGATCTCCCTCCATTTTATAGTTATATCCTTCTCCTCCTATAATATACAGATTATCTATATTATATAAATAAAGACTCTTGAGACGATTAGAGTAATACTTAATAAAATGGGCAGTCCAGTTCTTATATATATATTATTCAATTATCTCTTCTATAAGATTCTTAATAATATGGGTAATAGAAGACATTTCCCGAATAGTAAACTTATTAATCTGATTAATAAGAGCTTTTTCTTGGATATCTATAAGGAGTTTGTGGTGAAGGGAGGTAGTCTCCTGGCGGGAGGTGCAAAGACCTAAAAATCTTTGTATTAATATTATATATATAAGACTATATTTTTCAGATACCTGACGATAATTAAGAAGCAATTGGGCATTTAGCTCATTAATAGCTTTCTCTATATCTTCTTCATTGATCATTTTGTCGAATTTTGAAGGTGGTGAAGTAATTAAAATGGGGGTGTATATTGACTGTGAGTGTGCATTGACTATGGATCTCGGGAAATATTATAATGGCCCCCCCCCTTCTATTAAAATGGCCCCCCCCCCAAAATTTTAAAATGGCCCCCCCCCCAAATCCATACCGGGCTATTACTATTAGATAAAGATATATGTAATTAATATACTATTTAAGTAAAATTCTTTCTTTCGACCTGGAAGGTAGTAAAATTTTGATTTTTAGTTTTGCGCACGTGACCTATACTCTCAGTCCCCTTTATTAAAGGGTGCCTGGCAGTCTAAGGTAGCTAATAGGGCCTGGCACCCGTTTCATTGCACGTCTCACTAGCAGTTCCATATATGTAGCCTGAATGCCCTCCGTAGTTTGTTCTGCACAGTTGATAATATACTTGATTTGCCCTAATTGAGTTCCTTCGTATAATTCTTTATAATTATTATCGTTGAGTTGGAGACGTGACTTCCAACACCCTTTACCCCTGAGTCTCTAAATAGATTATATAAAGGACTAGCCTTTTATATCTGAAAACTCTCGCCAGTCACGTGTACTCGGGAAGTTCCCGAGGTCACGTGCGCAAAACTAAAAATCAAAATTTTACTACCTTCCAGGTCGAAAGAAAGAATTTTACTTAAATAGTATATTAATTACATATATCTTTATCTAATAGTAATAGCCCGGTATGGATTTGGGGGGGGGGCCATTTTAAAATTTTGGGGGGGGGCCATTTTAATAGAAGGGGGGGGGGCCATTATAATATTTCCCATGGATCTCGGTTAAAGCCGAAAATCCCAAGTCAACTTTGCGATCGCGAGTTTTGCTTTCGAGAGAACAACACCACGCCACATGCAGATCCTCTGCATAGAGGTCTGCTCCCTGCTAGTAAGTTTTTCCTTGTTTCCTATCCGTCATTTTACCCACGACACTTCAAATATAAGTCCAGATCAAGCTGCGGCGACGCTGTCAACACGCCCAACGACTCAGAGATCTAGAGAGCCATCGCGCGCCCAGCCATCACAACACCACGAAAGACCTCGAAGAGGGAGATACATGAGCTAGGGAGACCCATTGGTCCGAACCTGCGTGGACGCAGCAAGGTCGATTGTTGTGCATCGTCACCCTCCGCCATATCTCGACCTCCCCATTTGCGAACAGCAAAACGCGTTGCAAGATCACAGGCTAATCATCTTCGTGTAGCTCTTGTCAACAATCATCGTTTCGTCTGCGCGGCCCGGGCCTATCCCGGTAAGTTTTCTTCCTGCCTGCGGCACCGTTGGGGCAACCCGCGGGGCCAAAGGCTTCGTTCGACCTTCGACCTCGTCTCCTTTTCTTCTTCTCTTTTGTCTTTTGTTCTTATTTTTTTTTTTCTCTTTTTCTCCCGAAGCTTCGGCTGACGGAAACCTCGGACTCGCGGTCCCGAAGGTACTTAACTGTACCAGACGGACTAAGAGGCCATTTACCTTCGCGGATTCGACGGTACTTAAGTGTACCTGGCATTCGGTGATACTTTCGGCGTAGCCACCCCCGCTCAATCCTCGGATTGAGTAAAGTAGACTAGCTTTAGGTCTACGAAAACCTTTAAAAAAAAATGCCTCCAAAGGAGCAGGGTCAGAAGCCCGTTTCCTCGGTCAACAAAAGACCGAATCCCAGAGCTGGGAAGAAGCGCAAAAGCCAGTTCAAGCCGTCGGAAAAGGCGGCAAAGCAGGCCAAGCAATCGGCGCCGGCTCTCACAACGGACGAGAAGAAAGCCCAGGACAAGAAGGATGCCATTCTGAAAGCACGGAATGCCGAGGCCAACCTCAAGCAGTGGCTCAACTCGAAGAGAGGCGCTGATTATCCGGGCGGAATCGTCAAGCAGTGGCTCAAGACTCGAGGCGTCAAACTCGTGATCCAGCCGCTGCCGACGGCAGAGGATCCAAATCCGAAGGCCATTGTTATTCACGGATGCAAGGCTAGACTCAACATCCAGAGTCAAGCGCCAGCCATTCGGTTCGCCAAGGGAGGGAAGGTGTTCCAGATTCGGCCAGAGAACATCAAGAGACCCTCTAAGGGCGATACCTCCGTCATTAACGTGGCGTACCCCTGTGACTTCGACCCATTGAACCTTGTCAAGGCTTTCGGGGCACAGCACTGCACTCCGGGACTTTCTGACGAAGACAGCAGAAAGTTGATGGAGTGGAGTTTTCGCGAGGGCGATGACAAGAAGGACAACAAGGAAGACACCGGTATCCATGCCGTATCGTTCAGAGTGACTGGCGATTTCTGGCTCGATAAGACCTCGGACAATGTAGCATCCAACGACCTCAAGAAGCTGGTCGAGGCCCTCAATGGTCGCGAGCACGCCGTGACGGTGGTATGGAAGAAGCAAGATTACCCCCGTGCTGTCATGGAGTACTGGACGGTACGAATGGAGAGGGCTGTTCTCGAAGGAGTCTGGAGCTTCTACAACGATGTCATCGCACAGAATGAGGGTACCCTTCTGAAAGCCTGGGAGCAGAATCCGGACAAGGAGATCAAGCATCAGCTCTGGATGGAGATCACGAACCTGCGAAAGGCTCAAGCCAGCATCAAGAAGTTTGCGGAGCAGACCCTGAAGAAGTCCTTCGGCTCCATGCGTGAACTGGAGATTGTTGAGTGCATCGCTCTCATTTACGAGACGATGTATGAAAACGAAATCATTCGCAAGTACTTCGACTTCGACAAGCGTCATGAGGCGACCATCAAGCAGGCGACGAATGGCTATGTCCAGCTTGCGATCAAGGTATCGAAGCAGGACGACGAGAGCATGCCTTCAGTCACCGAAGATAGCAGGTTCGCTATCCGAAAGGTCAAGCTGACTCCACCGGATGCTGAGAAGGACAACTCTGGCGACAAGGTGGAGGACGTCAGGGGCGAGCGAATGTTTCCTCCGGAGAATGCCGCAGAGTCTGAACCAGAGGAAGAGCCCGTTCTTCCAACCTTCACTCTGATTGGCGAGGAGTTCAGGGGGCGCTGCATCAATGTTGCGGCTGAAGGCGACTTTGTTGTGAGTTTCTTCATTTCCGACAAGGATGCTCGCAAGAATTTCGTCGAAGGAGAGCGCATCGACGTTGCGCTCAAGATGGCTCGCAACCCGATCCCAACTCGACGAATGCTCAAGGCAATTGGCAGAGTCAGCAAGGAGCCGGGCAAGAGAGATACTTGGAGATTCAAAGCCATGCAAAAGTTCTTGAAGGGCGCCGGCAATCCCGACACTGACCAAGAAACATTGGGAAGTCTGAAGGAGGAGTGCTTCAGCCGCATGAACGAGAGAGAGAAGGACATCTTCAATAAGTACGTCGCCTCTTGCAAGTTGAATTCGCCCCAAGCGGCGGTTTGGAAGCACATCTTCGACTTCCGCAACTTCGTGACGATGTTGCAAGGTCCTCCGGGAATGGGCAAGACTCGCACTGTAGCAACAATTGCGATGTCGTACGTGCTGCTCAAGTGCAAGACTGCACTGTGCGCTCCCTCGAACACCGCGGTGGAGGAATGCATGAAGAACGTCGTGCAGAACCTCAACCTGCTGTGCACGATTGATCCCAAGGCAGCCGACGACTTCTTGGTTGTCTTGCTCCCAACGACAGCCAGCACCAAGGCCAGCCTCAAAAATCTGGGAGATGAGCATGCTGCCCATGATTTCGTTGCCGAAGGAGAAGGTGCCGAGAGTGATCCTTACAGAGAATACCGACTTCACTCCCACATCGTCAGACTTATGCAATCAAAGGTTGCGTTAAAGACCGCCGATCACGGGATGGCACAAAAGTGGCTCGACATTCTCAACAAGCTCAAGACCAAGCAGACGGTCAAGAGGAAGGATCTCCGCGAATTTGTCGATCAGGGTATTCTTGAGAGCGCCAATGTGCTCAAGGATCCCAGAGTCCGTCTTGTTCTTTCGACATCCAGCAATGCGGACCTGATGCATGAGTACGGATACAAACCCGTAGGTGTGATCATTGATGAGGCTGCTTACTCTTCCGAGCCCGAAAGCATGATCCCGTTGTCCCTCGGTGCTCGAAGCAATGTGATTGTGGGCGATCACGAGCAACTCAAGCCATTTGTTCGATCGCGAGGACACAACGAATTCGCAAGACAGCTAGGTTTGTCCATATACGAGAGATTCTATGGTCACCACAGCATCCCTCTGTTCCGGCTCAAGATCAACTATCGCATGCATCCGGACATTGCGCAACTTCCCGGCATGCTGACGTACGAGTGGCTTGGCTGCGATCCGGCCACAAATGCTCCCACGGAAGCGTACAACTTCTTCCACGACTGGTTCGAGAATGGAGATGGCCACAGCTGGGATGCGAATACCCGGGCTCCTGCATTCGGTGGTCCTGCCGATCGAGATTGCAGAGTTCGCTGGGTCAATACCAAGGACAGCTTTGCATCCGCAAAGCCGGGATCCACGTCTCTGCGGAATTTCGCCAACATCAACGAAGCAGCCCAGCTGGTCATAAGCTTGTTAAGGCACGTACCGACTGAGGGCATCCCCGATCTCCCAGGCTCCTCTATCACACTCCTCTCACCATACAAGGAGGACCTGGAAGAGCTCAAGAAGCAGTTAGGGTTTGGCATCAAGTTTGAGCTAAGCCCCGACTTCCTCAACATCCCTCTGGTGCAAACTATTGACAAGATGCAGGGTGGCCAGAATGAGATTGTCATTCTTCTGATTCCGCCCCACCACTGCGCACTGCTCGGATTCATGAGGGAGTTCCACCGATGGAACGTTGCCATGACTCGCGCCAAGTCCGTATTCTGGATCATTGGTAATCTGGATGGGCTCCGCTCGCAGCTCAAGGTCCTCTCAAAGGGTATGCGATGCAAGAAGCTTGCCCTCACTATCATCGACTACCTGGACCGAGGCCGAGTGATTGACGTCGCACAACCGGCTACACTCCCTGCGTCCTACGAGGAGTGTATTCTAAACGCCCTGCCCGCATGGACTAACGTTCAAAGCCAGCCTCATGCTCAGGACCTCAAGCTCAAGGACATGCACCAACACCTGCAGAATGCTTACGATGCAACTGAGCAGCAACGCTACGAGGCTGAGTTGCTAGAGGAGTTGAAGAAGCTTCGAAGCAAAGCCGCGGACCTTCAAACTCGATTCTTGAACGGCGAGGTCTTTGATTTGCCCTTGCAGACCAAACTCCAGGACGAAGGGAACGAGGATGATGAGCAAGCCGACGCCGAAATGGACGATGCCGAGGAGGATAATGAGGAGGATCCCGAGGTTCCATCTCCTACGACGGACGACAAGGACAAAGGCCAGGAAGTCGAGCCCGAATGGACGAGGACGGAGGATGACGACAGGCTGGACCCTTATCTTCAATCTCAGATCGATGAAGCCACTCGACTTTCGTTAAAAATGGACCTCGGCGAGGCCATCAAGCGATCAAAGGCCGACCTTCGTCAGAAATCCAAGCCTGGAGAAGCCAGCGGCAGCGGTAGTTCTGGAGGGGACGACTTGGACACCGAGATGGTGACTGGTGAGTTTCTGCCCCTAGCTGATACTTTGCAGACATCCTTCGCAAAATACGACCTCCTCGAAGCTATGAATGTTCAAGGTGCATCCGCCGCCGCCATCCAAGCTGATGCAGAGGAGGAGGAAGAGCTCAGATACGAGTCAGAATTGGGGGCGGAAAAGAGTGATGAGCTTTTTCTTTCGGGCGACGAGAATGATTAGACACTGGGCATTTTGTAAATAGTCAAGGGTCACTCTCAATCGAGTGGCCCAAGAACAGTCTCATAGGACAAACCTGCCAATGAAGACTGATCACCAAATTCTGGCTACCTTGCATCGTGATTGTGAAGTTTGATTGTGGACAGGGTGGGTGGGCAAAGCCATCGGGATGGATGACAGTGCAATGCATTACAGGCCATCGAGTATATAAGGAATGCAATGATATCGGATTCAAACCTTCACGTCCCGTGTTCTGATGCTTCGTGAATTGACTGTGATGGATGAGGCGAGATTGAAAGAAACGTTGTCAGAAGAGATTAGAGCTGACTACTGTAAGTCCCGCCCACGTGATAACCGACCATTTTCCTGCTGCTTCCTTTTCTCTTCCTTCATTCCTCCAACAAAGTAGACCTCGTGTGCAAGTGCGCAGCAGGATAGCTTTGATTCATATTCACTTGGAGTTCTAGCATCAGGCGGTTGGGGCAGGGAGCGATAGTATTTCAGTTTCACATCCGCAAGCTCTCCAAACAGCTCTCGAGGAACTAATTGATCCAGCGTCGCCGCATCCATCTGCTCCATCTTGCCAACTATCCCAAACTCTTTCACTGCATTCGGAAGATCCCCATGATTATGAGCCTGCAAACATTTTGTTCCACCTAATTAAAGCCTCATAAAGCCGTTTAGAATCCCTTTCTCTCTTCAAATCTTCAAGTTCTAACCATGGCAGCAATTCTACGTTTTCAGGGAAATCGTACAGCTTCAAGATGTAAGAGACTACTTTGAGGGCCAGGGAGTGACGGGAGGTAGCGTGGAAGTGTCGGTGCAGAGTGCGCATGTAGTTCCAGTGTGTGTACTCATGAGCAGGGAAGGAAACTTTTTTTGCCTTGGCGAACATTGGGGAGGGGGGATGGAGTTGAGGTTTCTACTTGTCGAAGGTAGGAAATGGCTTTTAGAGCTTGAGAAAAGTTTTTGGCGATGAATGCTGTCCACCATTCGTTGAAGCCTTGGGTCCAGAGCTGACCTTGCAGATTCTCTCGTGCCATTTGTAGGAGAGAATCGGGAATGCCAGGCGACCGGTTGCTGTACTCCTAACCTGACCTTCACCTCTAGTTCCACAATCTACCCCTCGTCTATAATGTCTGATTCTGCTCCACAGTCTGATTCTTACCCTGCTGCCACAATCTCCACGTTGACAGTATCTATACTACTCCCATGACCTCCTCGTTGACATTGTCCGATTTCTGCTCACGCTCCGAATCTGGCCTTCTGCTCTACTTTACGGCATCCACCTCCACAATAAACGACCCGCTCGTCGACAAACGACCTCCTCGAGAGACGATTCTCAAGATCAAATCGATTCCCACGCTCTTCCTTTTCTCAATAACAGTGACTGTTATACTATATTAGTTTATATTTGCTTCGCTATACTAATCATTTATCTAGGTGACTTCTAACCCGTCTCGCCTCGAGAGTGGATGATTCACTCGAACAAGAAAATAATAATGGGATATAACAGAGCACGGATTTCAATTTCCTTCGGGGGACCGGCGGATATGCGACGGTAGTAATAAGTGTGTTCCTCTCGCAAGTCGTAATTTACACGCCATTCCGGATGGATAGGCGGCGCAGATATTCACATGAAGTTCTTCCACGAGGAAGGGCGACGAGCAACCAGTACAATACGCAGACGTCCATACGCAGCTACCCTAGTTGACCTACGATACGTCATTGAAGGAATGAAGAGCTAGGACAGGCGGGGCTGGTAGAATAGTGTAGATATCTGTCAGATGCTATGAGTGTTTGCACCTATGAAGGAGGAAGAGGCAAAGACGATTCTGTTGCCCAAGATCATCGACCCCGATATATTTCAATACCCTCACGGCCTCACGCCGCCAATCTACTATGCAAGAAAATGACGTTTCCGGAAACGCATCAGCAGGACTGCAATTGAGGCTGTAGAAAATGCTGTGGAGAAACTCCTAGAGGCGGATGCGCAAGCAATAAGCATAAGATGGGAGATGATTAATCCTGATGTGGGAAGTCGACGGACAAGTCGAGCTTTTAGCTCCGAGGGGAGTGAGGGGGTTAACTACGTTGGGCGAGGGGAATACTCTGAGCATGAAGACACTGAGGAAGAGGCCGCATATCACATTAAGCCTCCAATTGGCCCTCTCGCCAATCTCTCCCCCTTTTAGGAATTTGGGCTTAATTTGCTTTTCTGGGCGTTCGAGCTTAGGATCACGAAAGCGGCAGGTTAGCGGGGTTCAGAAATCTGCCTCACGACAGCTGGACTGAGTTAAAGCTGCTTGACCAAGGTGCCTGCCTTGATTCTACTCTCCTCGAAAGGCTTTCATCTCCTAGCAGTATGTGATCCAAATTCTTCTATTTTTATACATAGTCCACGCTGTGAATTCTACTCAATACCCAGTTTTCTCACGGCGGTAGCTCTCGAGTTACATTACAATGGAGGCCTACAGCCTTCTGGCTCTATTCGTCGCACGAGCATTTGCACAAGGTGGTTCCCAAGGAGATGGATCCGGGATTCCCGATCCACCACTGCGCTATGAGAAACATTTTTACTTTCTCATTATATACCTCGATACTAACGAGGTAGGCCACTTGCATATCTGAGGCGGCAGATGATCTTTGCGATACAAGAAGCGCCTACTTTTGTACAAGTGCAAACTCCGATTACTTCTGCTGCCTCAGTTCTGTCTGCACAACCCCCACAGACTACGAGTCTGCACTTTTATACTGGCAAAATGTCTGCCCTCTTTTTTTTAATGGAACAGCCTTGCCAGTGCCGGACCTAGCGAGGTAAGTTGAATTTCCATCCCGAGCAACACTCCTAGCAGCACCATTCAAGCAGCCTCCTCCTCGACTTCGATTACAACCCTTACTGCGACTGCTCCAGCTTTCACTACCTCGTCAGTGATCGCTTCTCAAACGCATCTCCCATCTCCCTCAGGAACTGCCTTGCCTACATCACTCGCAACCAAGCCTGGTCTCTCAACAGGTGCGAAAGCCGGAATCGCAATCGGTGCGCTGGTTGCCGTCCTCCTCATACTGCTCGCAACCCTCTTCATCCGCCATCGAAAATCAACAAGGGCCCGTAATCAAGACGAACCCTCTCCCCTTCGAAGCAGAACTACCAACAGCATCCAACACGCACGAAAAATACGGGCAACATATAGGATATGAAGTATCAGAGAAGCTAGAAGAGAAGCACAAAATCTCCCCCTAGCAGAAGTGGTGCCAGAACTTCCTGCCGAGAACTCAACGCACTATGTCCCACAGAAGAGGATTTCAGGTTTGACAAGGAACAGCGAATTAGACGCAAGCCCTACGCAGCACGGAAACGCACAGCAGACTTTCAGCCAACCATATCAACCCTCCCACGACCTCGTAGGGATCTTCGCCCGCGACGAGAGCCCTGCGGATGCGGAAATGACATCAGAGCCAGAGCCGGAACCCGCGGATGTCTCGAGTCACACATTGCTTTCTGATGCAAGTGGAAGTGGAAGTGGAAGTTCTGCTAGAATGGAGGAGCTCCGCGCAAAGAGAGACAAGATTAAGGTTGAGAAGGAACGATTGTTGAAGTTGCAGGAGCTGGATGAGATGGAAGCTACCGTGCAGCGCGAGATGTTAGAAGAGCAACGGAAGTCGATGGGTAAAGTGCCGTAGATATTGATGTCCAATGGAGAACCGGAAGCATATCTGCTGTCTTCTTCAAATCTCCTGCCGCATTGGTGACGAGCGGGAGGGTCCAGGAGCAGATATCCCCCTCATCCCCTTTGCACGTCGTGGAACGACTGCCCATTACTTCACCAAGTCTCTTCACTTTATCAAAGATTGTGTTGTCAGCTGAAATATTCTGCTTCTTTTGAGGTAGGTGGCCTATCGGCGATATTATTTTCAGTTCGTTTCCTCCAGGCTGACAATTCTGCGGCCATGTTATGCATGCTTGCATCTGTTTTTCATTTTCGCAGCGACGAACATCAGATGTTTCTCCCGTCATGAAAATCAAGCTATTGGTCGACATTTTCTACTAACCAATGAGACGATCAGGTAGCGGGCGAATGCATAATTCATGGCCTATATCTGGCCGGGGTCGCCGAGGCTTTTAGATTCATATCCTGTGGTTCTTGACTTTGGAGCAGAAGGATTCCACATTATCATGCAATCGCCTTCGGCTTGCAGATTTTTCACACCGATGGATATTGCACCGCAAGTAGCCACCGTCAGATGTCAACTAGCAGAGCCCCCACGCTTTAGCGGTGAGTTGGTAAACAGTTTCCACGATTCCAAGTCGAAGGCTCAAAAGCTTAGCTGAACATCCGGCGTCGTTCAAAATCGCCGGATCCTGCTATGAAAATGGCGTCGTGCATCTTTCGACTTGCAAACTTTCTCACACCGATGGGCGTGGCATTGGAATCAGCTACTGTCACATGTCAACTAGAAGAGCCCCCAGGCTTTAGTGGTGAGTTGAGAAACAGTTTCCACCATTTTTCTTCCAAAGTTCAAAAGCTTAGCTGAACCTCCGATGTCGTCGTTCAGACTCGCCGGATCCTGCTTGGGCAAAAGGGCCTTTTGCTTTTTGATGTGAAGAATATGGTACGATAAATTATCGGCAGCCTGAGGATTTAAGCCTTCCAAACGTGTGGCTTGCGTTGACGAGAATGAAGTCAGCAGCCACACTCCGGGCTGAAAAGTCACGTATTTTCTGCTCGGGCGTCCTTGGAGGCTTGGACGAATTGCATGTGCTTGCTTTGAAGAGACAATTCAAATATATATAAACCACCGTGGAATCCAGAGATAGCAGAACCAAAACTCAAAGTAAAACCGCAAGATTTCAAATCATCACCAACAAGTTAACGACATCCATTTATCTATCTTTACAAATTTCTATCAAAGCACCTAGCACTTGAAAACTACAACATGAGTCTCACAAGCGATCAACAAGGTGCTCTTGATTTGCACAATGCTGGTAAGTAACTCTGAAGCAAAGCTCTTTAAAACAGCGTGCTGACCATCCTCCAGCAAGAACCGCCGTTGGTGTAGGACCACTCGTCTGGAGTTCGAGTCTGCAGGCCGATGCTCAGAAGTGGGCAGATTACCTGGCAAGCAGTGGCGTAGGACTTCAACACGATCCTAACGCTGGGGAGGGGGAGAACCTGTTTTGGCTTTCGCCGCCTGGAGCTGGAATGCTCTCGGCGGCCACTCAAGACTGGCTGGGCGAGAAGACCCAATATCTTGCTAACCATGGTGGCGGTTTTACTGAAGCTACTGGCCACTATACTCAGGTATGCTCATCTCATCTCTTCCCCTCCCGTTTTTGCTCCAGTGGAAACTCCAGGTGCTGATTTGGAGGATAGTGTGTTTGGTATAGCACCACGAATGTCGGGATCGCTCAGAACGGAAGCTTTGTTGTAGCGCGTTACTCTCCACAGGGCAATGTGGTAGGCCAAGTTGCGTATCCTCAGGGTATTAGTTCTTTCCTTCTACTTTGCGAACAGGGATACTGAACTCTGTCAGACAGTAATGGAAATCCAACAGGAGGTGGCGGTGGACCCTCTCCAAGTGGCCCTAACGGTCTCCTCTTGCTCAATGGCATCGATGCCAATGGCAACGGTCACAGCACGGTTGGATGGTACCCGCACATCGCAAATGTCGTCGGGACGCAACCTCAAGCCATTGTCGACTTTTCGGGGGTTGAGACCTGGGAACAGCAGAACCAGAGCGGTATGTCTCTTTCCCTCGTTTATTACTTGAAGCTAGTTTCTAACTTTCCTCGGGTTTTATAGTTACATTTCCTGATGGGAACGTGTTTACCTGGAGCATCAATGCGGATGCGCAGGCCCAAGCGTTCGGCACGCAGGTTGGGACTGCGAAGAACAACTTCCAGAGTTACACTATCTTCAAGGATGATCAGCATATCGTGTACTCGGCGAATGGTCTCAATTATAAGACGATATATTGGTGCCAGTGAAGGGAGTCGACTTTGCAGAGTCAAGTTGGTTTGTCGTTGAAGGGTTGTTCGTTGCGAGGTTACTTGATGTCCACCCTGTCTTTATCTTCGCAGTTGATCTTATTTCGAATACAATACCTAAAAGCCGTTTGAGTTTTTCTGATGTGTTTTCGCCGCCGGAACACCCTGTCAAAGTTTCTGTAATATGATTTCCACTAGAATTGAAATGAATCCGACACCCTATCATATGAGTTTAATGCACAGTCAGGTTTTAGCTTCTAGTGAAGTGATGCTGTAAGACTCGGTGAGCAGGTATTTTGTGATTATTATGTATATGATCCTGTTCAATATAGTTGCAGTAAGGGAAGAGGACCAAGAAGCAACTGATGAGGGACTAGAGGCAGGGGATTTCCAGTCGTGCGGAATTGACGTTTTCTTTGACTATATTGTGGGTGTACGATGTCTTCTGGGATATTAGGGAGAGTATCAGAGGAGGTAATAGAGTCTGAGAAGCGTGCGCGTTTCTTAGATCTCTTGGGTGTAGCTGGAGGGGTTGACGTGTATCCAGATTTCGAGGCTGGCAGGCTTGTGCCGACCGTAGTACCCTTCTTTCTTTTGAGTACTGCCGGCCGGTCGCCAACGGTAACAGCTGAATGGTTTCCCGAGTCTGCCATGATGCGTTGGGTTGCGTGGGATGATGGGTGAGAGCCAAGCGTTTACTGCAAATAAGAGTCAGAAAAAATTGGTTTGTGAAGAGTAAGTTACGTACGTGAGAAAGAGAAATGAAGGAGTTCAAGACGCGAACTTGAAAGGACATTGTTTACCTGAGCTGCTCTTTGCCTGTATGAATAAAATGATTGGCTGCGGACACAAGCTGCGCAGTGGACCCTACCCACTAGCTTGTCCGGTGAGCCTGTGCCGTTGCGACGCCTTGATGCCAACGGGCAGAAGGCAATACCTCCCAAGCCTCAGTGGCGCCCGTCGTGCGCATCAAGAGGCTTTTAAAATCAAGAGGCTTTCAAACTAAGAGGTTTTTCAAACTAAGAGGCTTTCAAACTAAGAGGTTTTCAAACTAAGAGGCTTTCAAACTAAGAGGCTTTTAAAATCAATAGGGTTTTAAAATTAAAACGCTATTAAAATCAACAGGGTTTCAAAATCAAAGCGCTTTTAAAATTAATAGGAGTTTAAAGTCAACGGGCTTTTAAAATCAATAAGCTTTTAAAATAAAATAAACCACGGTGTAATCACATGATTCTCTGAATCATCATGGGCATTCAATGTCCACTCCAGATCTGTTCTAAAGGCAGAGGTAAGCACATTAGACCCGTATGAAATAGTTCCAAATATACGTCGTCCCATGAGAGTGAACAAAGAGTGTATATTTTCCACGAACCCCCGAGCATGCAAGGAAAAGAAGTCCTTATCGACGCCAAAATCCAATACTAGGTAATGTCTTCATCCTCTAGCACCAACATCTTGAAGTTATCTTTGAAGGGTCCCTGATGCTAATAGAGGGCAAGCGCTGAAAACACTGTGACATCCCATATCTTTCGATGTCCAGATGTGGAAGGGAGTTTAATCGTAAATTGGGATGACGAACTTTTTTATTCAATGGCACGCCAACTTTTCCATATATGAATCAAACTTTTGATCAAGTCACTTGGCTTTAGGTATAACCTTCTCCTTCTCCAACTCATCAAAAGTCTCCTCAAAAGACTCCCAGGTATCAACATACCCAGTCCAACCAAACTTCCTAGCCTTCGACATGCTAATAACAATATTGTACTCCCTCCCAAGCACGAACCCCAAGAATCCCCAAGTAGCCTTCTCCAACGCACCCTTCTCAACACCTTCTCTCTCCGCAATCTTAGCCCACGCATCTTTCACCTCTTTCTTCTGACTCCACCTCACCAGATCAATCCGCTGGGAAACCTTTCCCTGCGGAATCTTTCCCTTCATCCCATTCACAGCAGCCAAGTCCTCAAACGGCGGCACTTCCGCGAGCTTCATCTCACTCGCATCCGGAGTCTCTCTCTCAAACTGCCTCGCAGGCACCTTACACCCAAACCTCCTCGCCACCTTCGGCCACAAATTTGCCCACGTCTCCGCATCTCCATTCACCACATTAAACGCCTGATTCCGACACCCCGGCTCCAGCGCAGCCCAGAGATTAAATGCAGCATGAAGTCGAGAATATGTAAAGCAGTCAAACATATTGTAGAATGTCTCTGAACCAGGGAATTCTAACTCCCCGTTATTCAGCTCTTTGCTCACTGAAGCATAAATTCCAAGAGAGGTGCTCAGATTCATGAAATTGCCCCGCGCGACACCGATCACGTCGTTCGGATACGTGACCACCCACTCCCACCCCTCCTTCTCCGCAGCAGAGTGTAAGATCCGCTGTTGCGTATAGTAGAAGTTCGGAGGGCGGCCCTTGCCTTCGATCCAGGGGTCGTCTTCTTGCATGGGGCATTTGACGGGGCCAAGATGGACGCCGTATTGCTTTGCGCCTGTGGTGAGGAGGACGCGCTTTAGGTTCTTGGAGGCGCCGGTGAGGGTGAGGGCTGAGAGGAAGTTCTGTAGCATAGCGCCTAGGGGTGTTAGTTTTCGCAGGAATTGAAGAGGAGGAGAGGGTGCGGACCGTTGACGTCGGATGCTTCTTTCTCGGAGTCCTTGGCTAGGTACGCTGTGAAGAATAGGTATTCTCCTTCCACATTCTGGCCCTCGAGTTGCCTTGCAATCTCTTGTGCGCTGGATGTCAGGTCAATGTGGGCATGCTGCACAGTAGCAGGGTATTCATCCTTCTGACTTCGTGAAAGCGCGTAGATCCTCGTCCATTTCGGGTCCTTCCCAAGGCTGGAAACTATCTCCCTCCCTAGAATACCCGTCGCTCCGGTGACAATTGCTGTAGGCATATTGGATTCGTGATAAGAGGGCGGTCAAGACATTGTATTGAGAAGAATTGACCCCGCATGCTCGTAGGCTGGAGGGCGTTTTAGCATCTTACGCTACAGCTGGATGACGTCACTGGATTCCTGACATCGACTCCGATGGCTCCGGGCCAGTCAATTGAGTTGCATATATTGACCGACGTCTCTATTTCCAGGGGGTATATCATTACGTCTGTCATTGTCAGGGGGAATGGGGATATTCGAAGACTTTTGCCCTGTGTGGTTGAAGAGGAAGTCTGAGGAAGAGAGTTCCGGTTCTGGGCCTGGGCGTTGCTGCAGGCAATTGGGCGCCAGGTGTCGCGTGCGTTTTCACGTAAATGATGACTAATCAAGTGCTGGCTCATCGCGATTGCGCTCTTTTGGCGCCACAACGCCTTACTTCGTACTATTCTGGAGATTGCTGAGCCGGGTATCCCTTCGACCGCTGAGACATTGCCAGGCGCTAGCAAGGGGTTCTCGCTTAGACAGAATGCGTGTACTTTGATTATTAATTTATTAGTAATTTTTCGCTTACCACCACCACCAGTTGAGAACCCCTTGCTAGCGCTTGGCAATGTCTCAGCGGTCGAAGGGAGACAGGATACACTGTGATGGAGGCTTCAAGGCGTCGGGGCAGGCATTCGAGGCAGTCATAAAACTAACTTTTCACGTTCTCTATCCCGAGACTCCTTCCATCGCAGATAACTACCCAAGCGGTGAAATGGCCTTGGAATCAATGCGCTCTGCAAATACTCGCCTTTGACTGTGATCGCCAAAACGTTGTTGCCAGCCCTTCCTGTTCGAGGCTGTGTCCCCACAATCGTTCACCAACTCCCCGAAATTGCCTAACCTGGCCCTATTGCCTGTAATTAGGGATAGTACTGGATTCGGATTCTATTCGACGAAATATTATAGCTCAAGGCGTATTCCATACAGCATGGGAAGCTATATTTCGTGTTGGTGCCGGAGTACCACGAGCATCATCCCTGGTGGATTCAAAATATGGAAAAGCCGCTGTGGTAGCTTTTTCTTGGCCCTTCTCGCTGCCAAGGCCAATCCGACCGTGGACGTCGAAGTGAACAATATGTATATCACCATTACAACGTCGTTTGGACCTTTTATCTAAATGTTTTTGCAACGCCTTGAATGAGCCTGGACGGACTACCTCAATGTTTAGTCGAAACAAAGCATTTCTGGTTTCCAGGTCCCGCTTCAGCGTTTGCATGCTCTCGAGTACCGAATTCGGGTCAACCTCCTCTGCACCCCCTCTGATGAGTCTCCGGGATACAGAAAGAAGGATATTTACAGCAGGCACTCCTCGAGACCATGACTCGACACGTTTGATGGAAAGAGTCGAGGTCTCCTTTCGAGGGATGATGCGAGGAACAGTCGTCTTTAAATCGACGTTCTTCCAGAGTCGCGGATATTCGAGAACCTCCTAGTGCAGTCGATGCACGGTATCGGAAGAGACTGCATTTGGATCCTCGGCATCTTCAATGATGTCGATCTCAAGAAATTTATTTTGGGGACTCTTAGGACCAGTTAGTCTCCTCCAGACTCGGCTGAGACGAAGTTGATCAAATAAGCTATCGGCATATGAGTTGAGGGATTCTGTTGCGATGTCTGCCCGACCTTTCTCGAAGGGTGTTTTGGTAAGGTAATCTTCCAAGTACCAACGGCATTCATCTTCGACAACCTTGGTAAACGGGTCCGAAAGCGTGAGGCTCTTTGCGAAGCAAGCACCTCCTAGATAGACGGAGACCTCCCATCCTGGTGTTTCGTCCTCTGATGGCTTCGCAAGTATCCTCAAATAGTAAGTCTAAGTATTTAGGACGTCCTCCATGGTGCTCCACTCAATGAGCTGGCATTTCGAAAGGCTTCAGATGGCTCTCAGGGGTAATGTAGAGATGGATTAAACCAGAGAGGCCGTGTGAGGCTGCGAGATTGGTCCAGTCTCCCGTAAGAAGCTCAGAAAGCTTGTATCAACCTCCGCCACTTTTGGGATTGCATGCCTGAGCCAAGAGTCTGAAAGGAAGCCTTGAGATACCGTAGTTGATGAAAGGTTGACAGTGAAAGTCGCGCTGTGCGATTTCAGAACTTCAGCTTCAAACATGTCGCTTAATGAACAGTTGAAACATCAGCCAATAACCCCAACAGATGCTCCACGGGCGCCTGCAGAACCCCTGCCAAGGCCCACCGAGATTTGCAGGTCACTATTTATAGCCCCCTCAAGGCTTTGCTTCATCTTGACAATCAAAGTATTGAGTCATCGTCGCTTGACTTCTATCTATGTCTACTAGCAGCGACTGGACCACACCTCAGAAACTGTGAACCAAGTAACTTTGAGAGTCTGATTTTCGATGTTCAATCTAAAGTGCGTGCCATAATTTTCGTGGCACAGTAACCTTAGACCTTCTGTTCACCCCTCCAGTTGCTTCTTGAATTCAAAATATTCATCCTATTCCCAGTCTTGCTCTCTCATTTAGACAAGACGGCAAATGTTATGCAGCCTTCTGGGATTTTCCACCATAGTCCCTTCAAGCATATCTATATCGTTGTTCCTATCCGCTCTCCAGTGCGTAGCCTTTCCATCGGCCTCGGATAAGTCGAGCTCGCAGTAACCACTACCAGCCTCTTCTCCACCTTCTCCCTAACCACATATCTCTTATTATGCCAACTCAGAAACCAAACAATCGAGCTCGTGACCATAAAAATAAACTTGATCCACAAAATAACCAGCAGTCCAGTGCCACCGTACGCCTCGACGCCCAACCCATCGATCACGTCATCGACCAGCACATCAACAGCTATATGTATTGCGGTCTCCAACAACGTGACGACGACGAAACAGCCCGTTGCTAGGAATGTGAGGGAGGCGATGACGATGGTGAACCATGTCTTGCGAAAGAAGGCGATGAAGAGGTTAAGTGGCGTCAAGACGATCAAGAGACCGGTGAACACGATTCCGATGATTTGCAAGATAATGATCACTTCGACTACAGCATTGATCGCGCCGCCTGCTTTGCCAAGCTTGTTTGGGATGTTGATCGCGGAGAAATCGAGGACTGTGTTTCCTAGCTGCAGCGTCGAGTTCGTTTGGTTGGCAGACTTCAATTGATCTGCCTCGTTAGTTCTCTCCAAAGGGTTAAGAGGAGAGGCGGCTTACTTAATTGCGTACAATGGGTAGTATTCATTGTCGCCCCGGGAGTTGAATAGCTGGGCTCGTAGTACCCGGAGCACAACTCTGTCATGTAAAGCGCATACCATTGCTTTATACCAAGCGCAGAGGTAACATCTTTCACCAGTGTATTCGCGATATCGACAACATCCTGCGCCGCAGATGTTGTGACGTTCCCGAAGACATCAGTGATGAACGATTCGAGGTCTCCAAGCAAGCCGATCGCGCTGGTTGACCCGCTTGAGGAGGAGCTAGCAGACGCTGTAGCTTGCGGTATCAAGTCCGAGGAGACGGAGCTGAAGAATGAAGAGATGGCGCTGATACCGAGGAGGGAAAGTTGCCTTGCGTCTAAGACGGGTGTTGGGGCGGTGGACTCGAAGGGGAGGACTGCTCGCGCTGTTACGGAGGCGGCATTTTCGACTTCGATTGCGTTTTGTAGGATAGTGGAGGTGTTTAAGCTATATCGAGATCTAGATGAACTCTATAGGAGAGATGACCCTTAATCCCTGTAACATCCCTGTATCAGTCATCCCAAAGTGTCAAATGTTCTCAAGAAGGAAAGTGAGAGTCCAATTTTGCATTAACTCTTCTTTAGATAGGGGATAGCTATAACTATAATAATGAAATAGCAAAGCAAAAGCTATAGCTATACTAGCACTTGCCCCCTATCCCCTATTATTAAGGGATACAATTTCTTAACATTTTTGCTAAAACCTGTACTTTCTTATATACCATCTCGCAACCCTTCCCGTCCCCGGGTCACTGCATATGAGAAACACGGCCATTACTGCCTGGTCTCGCGTACCCACCCCTGTTCACTTTTATAAATAGCTTCATTTTTATATTTTTCCCATTATATTTTAGTATTCATTCCCCGTATAATATTCACTGATATTACAAACGGATATTACAGGGCAATACTACAGTCTATAATTCCCTGTAATATCGTGATTCAATAAATGAATAGTCTAAAATCAATCTAATCGCGAGTACTTTTCCGATTATTATAGGTACTTGTCTTTATAGTATTACTTATACTAATTAAACTATAAAGTATATTATTCACAATACCTCTTCCGTTATTACAAGTACCTATTCCCGTAATATTACTTATAGTATTCGATAGTGAAATGAATTTTTTATAATATTTCTTTTATTATTATAAGTGTTTATTCTCGTAATTTCACTTATAATATAAAGTCTATACTATTCTAAATCTAAATTGAATAATATATTATATATAATATTCAAGTTATAGAATAAGATTCTTATATTTATATAAATATTTTAAAAATATTTATATAAGATTTTAAATCTATTTTATATTTAAAAGATATATATATTTAATATATTAAGAAATTCAAATTAAATAATCGAATTATTTAATAGAAGATTTAAAATAATAAATTATAAAGATTATAATATAAAGAGAATATAATTATAATATAAACTTTAATATATAAAAATCTATAAAAGTAAAAATATACTAGAAACTTCTATTCTCTCTTATAAAATCCTAATATAAAGTCTTTAAATATATTTTTTTATTAAGATTATAAAGAGTTTTATATTTAGTAAATATACTTTATTATACTTTAATAATCGGGTTTAAGAATTACTAGTCTAATAGTATATTTTTCCGGAAATATTAAATTATAATAAAAAGAATATTTAATTAATCTTAAAAGAAAATATTAAAAGGATTCTATCGAATATTTATTATATTTAGAAACTTATATCGAGAATTCTAATCGAGTCTTATAATTATATAATTAGTCAGATTTTCAAGGAATATAATAATAGATTCTCAAAAATCTGGAATTCTTTTCCCTATTCGATTAATACCTATTATTATATATATATACTTTAATATATAAGATTCAAAATTGTAAATTCTAATATTGAGATATTTCTACTCTTTATACTTATATTAAATAATCTTAAAGTTTAAATATCTGAAAATAGATAAGAGTATACTTGATCTAATATCTATTATATTAAATAGGATTTATTAAATTATTCTATTTTTAAAACCTCGAATTTGATTTTTAAAATTATTAATAGATTTCAAATACTAATACTTTATATATAATTATTTTACTTTTCAATTATATTTAATATAATTCATTTTCATTTATCAAGTATATACTCGCGATTAAATATACTATTAATAGATTAAGAGTAATCTTCGAGATTTATAAAAGATAAAGGAATTCTGTTTATAAAAAGTTATATTAGAAAAAATATAATATATTATATTCCAGGAAATAATATTAATAAGAATTATACTTTAACTATTAATAAGAATAGTTATTAATAGAAATAATCTAGTATAAAAGATATTAATTATATTTATAATATTATTTAATTAAATATATAATAGAATATTTATTTATTCTGAAATTAATCTTAACTTTCTATTAAAATAAAATAGGTAATTTACTAAAATATTATATAAATCTTTAATAATTCTAATATAATTAATCCCCTGAAATTTATATTTTTTATAATCTATTAGATATTTTATAAGTTTTCTAGACTCTTTTCTATTAATTCTATCTAGATCTTAAATATAAATATCAAATTCAGAGTTCTTTTATATCACTCTCTCGAAAAACTATAAAGTAAAATTTCCTAAAATAAGAATATAAAATATAATTAATTATAATTTTAAAACTTGAGAATTAATAATAAATTAAAGTAAATATTAATTAATATTCTATTATTAACGAATAATATCTTTTACTAACCCGTTAATATTTTTATAAATAGTTTAGAAGATTAAAATTATAATAAACTCGAGAAATTTATAAATAAGATTAAAAATAATAAATATATAAAATATATCTTTTCAGATTTTTTTTAATAAACTAGAAAATAGAGAAGTTATTAATTATATTCAATATTTGTATAAGAGAATATAATCGTTTATATAATAAATACTCTTTAATTAAATATTAAAAATTATCGAGATATTAAGAATATTATATTTGGGACCGGATTTATACTTATCTAATAATCGCTTTTATCGAATCACTTTTAAATTAAATACTCTATTAGATTGAAATTAAGAGTAATATTCCTATACTTAATAATAATAGGAAATTGTTTTTAATAAAACTATTTTCTCAATTTATAATAGATAAAGAATTTAAAATAAATAAAATATAAAATAATATTTATAATCGATTAAAAATATATTTAAAGTAATAATAATAAACTTATAAATAATATTATTTTCTTTAAAATAGAAAGTCTTTTATATTTATAATATATTTTAATATAAAAAGTAATAGTCTTCAAATTATAAAGACTAGATCTCTATAGTATTAAGTCTATAATATTCTATATTATACTCTAATATATAAGACTATTATCTCTAAATTATAAAGACTAAATCCCTATAATATCAAGTCTATAATATTCTATATTATACTCTAATATATAAAACTATTATATTCAAATATATAAGACTATTACCTTTAATATACAGGATTATTACTTTTAAATTATAGAAAATAAACTCTTATAATATCGAGTTTATAATATTCTATATTATATTCTAATATATAAGATTATTATATTTAAATATATAAGACTATTATCTCTAAATTTATAAGAATTAAACTCTTATAACTTCGAATTTATAATAATTAATCTTTATAATTTTCGTTTTTTTTTATTAATTTATACCTTTTTAATAATTATAACTTTTTAGTCTATAATCTTATATTATAATTACTTTTATATTTTAATTTTTTACTTTCAAAAAATCTTTATTATTATAAATTCAAGTAAATATTAAATCTTAATATATAAAGATTATTAAATATTCTAATTTATACTTCTTATATTATATTTATTATTTCGAGATTCTTATATATAACTATTTCTAATTATTAATCTTTATTATAAAATACTCTTATTAGATATTATAATAATTAAAAGTATATACTGGAATTCTATAATTATAAGTAATTTTTTCTATTTTATTATTTATTAATAAAGTAAATGAAATCTCAAATAATATTCACTTTAAATAATAAAAAATAATACTTTCTAATTATATAAATAAAAAAATTCTTATTTATTTCAATTATTAACTCTAGTTTTATTTTGGTTTTAATATTTTATTAATTAAGAATTTTGTTTTTATTATAATTTAATATTATAAATATATATATTATTTATATATTATTTTATTCTCTAGATATTCTTTTTCTATACTCCTTATAATTAATTACTTATATTAGATTCTATTATATTTCCGAAATTAAGAACTAATCAAAATTATTAAATCTATAAAATAGAAAGGATTTATTAATATTCATTTATTAAATACTTTATTCTTTATTCTTATATTAATTTCTTTTTAGTTAATTATACTCTTATATTAATATAGAAATTATTCCTATTCTTAAATATAATTACTAATAAGAATTAAATTTCTATTAATATTAAATTCAAATAATATTTAATTTATAATTATATTAATTTAAAATAAAATAGCTTTTTTACTTTTTATAATTTTAGAATTAAAATCCTATATAATTTATAGAATTTCAAGAATATCTTAAATATAAAAGTTTAAAATAATAGTTTTATAAAATAAATAATATTTAATATAATAAGAAAGATATTATATTAATTGAATAAATAAAGTTTAATTTATATTCTATTATTAGATTCTTATCTCTTATATTCTAAAAGTATTTCTGATTTATAATCTTTTCACGATTATAATATAATTATAAATATAAATATTTATATTTAAAAGAAAAGTGAAATATAATATTTATATAATAATTAATATATATATAAATCTTAATATATTAAATATATATAAGATAAGAACTCTTAGTCTTAAATCTTTAAAATTTTCCCTTACTTTATTATTCCTATAATTAATATCCCTTTATTTACTCGATTACTTTTAGTAAATATTTTTAACTATTCTTCCTTTTTTTCTATTACTCTTATACTCTTATTTTATTCTTTATTACTCTCTTAAAATAAATTCTTCTTTTAAATCTTTTTTATAAAATAATAATTTAATTTTTAATAATAGTTTATATTAATTATATAAAGTCTATTATAAACTTCACTTTAATATATATTATCTATTCCTTTATAAAAAGTAATATTAGTAAATAGAAGAAGAATAACTATTAGTTTAAAATCTCATTTTATAAAAATAAATTATATATAAATAAGACTTATATTATTTCCGGTTTTATTTATTTTCCAGAATATAATAATTATTTAAAAAAAATCTAATATAAATACACTTTTCAAAAATTATATTATTATTAATTTAATATTCAATTCACTTATATATATATTATTAAATACTTGAGAATAAATATACTTTCAGTATATTATCTTTATATTATTAGTATAAGTGAACTTATTAATATACTTATAATTAATTAAAACGGAAAAGAAGAAAATTATAAATTTCAGTTTAAAATAATAGAATATTATTCTAATCTAATCTCTAATCCAAATTAAAAAAAAAGATATTAGAATTAAAATAATATAAATAAGTATTTAAATAATCTTTATTTTTATAAAATACTCTTTTATTAAAACTATTTTGAATAATTTATAAATTAAAATTAATAATAAATTCTTTATTAAAGGGGAATATACTTTTATATATATTTTAAACAAAAATAATTTATATATTAAATTAATCTATATCTAATATAATTTAACTAATAAGAATTTTACTAATATTTAAATAGTTTTACTTATTACTAATAGTAATCGAAAGTTTATTTTAATGAAAAAGATATTAAAAGTATTAATAATTAGTAATTCTAGTATATTAATAATATTTCAAAATAATCATTTCCAGTCTTAAACTAGTCTATTAACTATTATTACTTTTCTAACTTCTATATTTATCTTTTTTATATAATAAATATTATTTTCTTTATAATTTGATTTACTATTATAATATTCTCAAACCCAATCGCTTTAGTCTTCTATTCTTTAATACTTTCTCAATTAATAATCTATTTTCTAATAAATATAATTCTAATCTTCTAATATATTAATTCCTATTATCCTATATATCGGGACTTTAATTCAAATCTCTAATATATTAATTCCTGTAATCTTATATATTAGAACTTTAATTCAAATCTCTAATATATCTATTCCTATTATCCTATATACTAGAATCTCAGAATATATAATCCCGATAAGTGAATAGTCCGGAATAGTAATCTCAATTTCAACTATTTCTTTCTTATATTAATTTAATAATTTTATTATTTTTAATAATATTCTATTTTCTTAGATTAAAGAAATTATAATATCTCTTTCTAAATTTATAAAAAAAAAATATAAAGATTAAACTAGTCCAGGAACTAAAAAAGTAATTTCTAGATTAAAGAGAAATTATAAATCTATTAAAAAAGTCACTATTCTTAAATTCCTTAATATATATAATACTAAGAGAAAAGGGAATAGAATAGAGATCTCTGAAAATAATAATAATAATAAGGACTATTTTTAATATAAATTTCTCTTTTCTGAATTAATTTATTTTATATAATAATTAATTTCTATTTATATTTTTTTTAGATTTGGACTTTATAGACTTATATTTTATTATCTGGATATTAGTAAAAGATTACTTTAAAGATATATAATATAGAATAGAATTGGACTTTATTTAATCCTTTTTCTATTTATATCTATTACTTTTCTTTAAAGTTCTAATTAGTATATTTACTAATTTATATAATTCTCTCTTTTTAAATACTATTTATTTTTATAAACTAGAATAAATATAATTATTATATCCGAATTATTTTACTATTCCGATATTTGTATTATTTATAAAATCAATTCTATAAGTATTATTCTATAGATATTACTCTTTATAAATTAATATTATAAATAATATTATTTATAGTATTAATTATAATTTTGATATTATAAATAAATATACTTGGATTTTCTTTAATAAAATATTATACTCTAAAGATAATATATTCCGATTTGATTAATTTTATAATTAAAATAAATATTCTAATTATAATTCAAACCCTTTATAATTATTCCGGTATTAATTCAAATAGTAATAGTAATTCCGATTTCCTTATTAGATATATTCGCTTTTAAGTATAATATAACTATTCTAATTAAAGAGATATAAATATATAAATACTAATAAAGAGATAATTAGTCTTTATAAAAAAGTTATAATAATTCCGGAAAAGGTAAAATCGAGAATTTTTTAATAAATCCTGTTTTGAATATAATATATTTCTTTTATTATAATATTAAAAATACTAAAGTATTATTAGAGAATATTAATATAATATTATTCGTATTTTTGGAATTTCTATCAGAAATCTATTTATTATTCTCTATAAGTTTTATATTAAATATTCTCGAAATCCAATTAATATTAGTTTATAATTAGAGTATATTCGGACTTTGGAATTATATTTAATAAAGTTTCTCTCTCCTTTTCAACTAGATAATAATCTGGAATATACCTTTGAGTATAATCTCAAGATTATATCCTTTAATTATTATATATTTAATAAAAGGATTATTATAAGAACTCAAAACCCTTATACTATTATTCTATATTCCGGGGTCTTAAAAGCCTGACTTGAGACTTTAAGATATAATCACTATAATCGAGATCACGACTTGATAAAACTGAAAGAGTACCGGAACTAGTTCTTATAAAATAATATTATCTTTTAATATAATAATATTCGTATTAATATATAAATACCGAATCCGCTATCCCTTCTATAATTAATTCAGGATTATTAAAATAAGTATTAATCCTATAATAGACTAGATTTTATAATAGATCCAATAAGGTATAATCCCCAGACTCGCGATAAGGATTTCAGATTTAATTATATTATTATAAACCGTATTCGAGGGTCTTATAAAATCAGTAATTTATTCGAGATCTTCCATTCCGATCTAGAGATTAAGATTATATAATTCTCTTATCTATATTTATAAAAGAGAGAGTAATAGATTAAATAACTAATTAGTAATAGTAAATATTATAAGTGAATATTATATTAGAATATAAAAATAAAATTGAATTCTATTAATCCCGTTTTTCAATAAGATTATTATTATTCTAGATAAATATATTAAAAAATAAAGATTTAAAGAATTTAATAAAATAATATTTATATAATTAATAATATAATATATTAAATTATTAATAGGTATTTATTCCAATAATAATTACTTTAATAAAATTAATATAAAATCTATAATATTATTAATAAAATAATTATATAAACTATTCTAGAATTTATTTAAATCGGAGTAAAGTATTATTATAAAAAGGAGACTATAATTAATATAATAATTTAAGTATATAATTTATTAATATTATTTATTATAATTACTTTTAATAAAAAATAAATTTATTATATTTACTAATCCTTTATTCTCGAATATTTCTTAATACTATAAATAATATTATAAATATAAGTATAGATATTATAAATATAAATCACTTATAATATTATTTATAACTTCCTTATATTCTAGTAAACCTTTATATATAGAACTTTAATATATAATCATTTAATTAATAATAACTATTATAAATAATAAGAATTCCGGAATTATCTATTCACTACCGGATAGTTTATACCTTCTAATCATTTCTGGAAAAGTATTCGACTTTATTATAAACGAATATATTATTTTAAAAAGAAATTCTAATAAATACTTATTATATAATTTAATATTTTAAAGGAAATAATTATAAGATATGAATTTTAATTATAGAATATAATATATTTTTATATAATATTTTGGATTATAAAAATAATTAAATAAATAATCTTAAAGAATTTTATTTGAATAAATCTATTAAATAAAGAACTAGAATCCGAATTCTATTATCTAGTAAAAAAGTATCAAATTTACGAGTATAAATTATATATCTATAAAGGATCTAATATTGGACTAAATAGTAAATATAAGAAACTCTTTTTATAAAATATATCTAATCGAATATATTATTAGTAAAGTAATAAAAAGTATATATATAAAAGAATTATATAAGATATTTATATAATACTTTATAATATTAAATTACTTCTATTATAAGAAGATTATATTAATATTTAATATATTATAAATACTTATTTTATAATTTATATAATCAAATATATTACTAAACTAAAATCCAATTCCCTATTCGAAATTACTTCTAGTAATACTAGAATAGTATTCTATATTCTAGTTTATTATATAGATTTAATAGAATAGATAATAATATACTTTAAACTAGATATATTATATTATATAATATTATTAATATTTTTACTAATAATAAAACCGAGTATAAGAAATTTAATAATATAATCTATTTATCAAATCGAGTAAAATTCAAATAATCCTTACTTTCCAGATATACTAGAAAAGTACTTTACGAAACTAGAATATTATAAGGATTTAATTTACTTCAAATACTTTTAACTTTATAATATAAGAAAAAAAAGAATTATTAATTATACGAGTTTATAAATAGATATCCAGAATATAATAAGTTATTAAATTTATTAAAGAGAGAAGTTAAAGTTAATTTAAACTTTATATTATTAATTATATAATAATAAGAGTTTCTTTTTCTATTACTTATTTAATAATAATCCCTGGTAATCTGATTATAAGATTTATAATAATTATAAGATTTATTAAGAATATTTATTTATATTAAATCCAAATCTTTTTCGGGACTTTCTAATAAACTATAATAAACGAGAAATTACGAAATAGTTTATAATCGGAAACGAATATCTCGAGATAGTATAAAGAATTATAAAGGTAATACTAATCAATTTCTAAATATTCATTTCTCAATAATTAAAGTAATTGAATATAATACGAATTCCCGGTCTATTAGATATAATAATAATAATATTATAAGAAGAGTAATATATTATCTATATTATACTAATATAGAATATCTTAATATTCCCGAATAGAAATAAATACTTCTTTATTACTAGACCAGAAAATATAAATAAATCTTATTTATTCAAGACTTTTTAATATTAGTATAATATTTTAAGGAATTTATATATTATTATAATACTTATAGGGATTACTATTCGGAATATTAAAAGAGAAACTATTTATTCTATATTAGTAATTTTTTCGAAAATTAATTAATATTATATAATTATCTTCTTCTTTAATAAAATAAAACTCGAAAGATAATAATAGATTAAAGTCTTAATTATTAATAAAATCTCGATAGTTAATATAGAACTAATAGATTACTTTTTAATAATTATAATAAAGATTAAGAATAATCCACGATTATTCGAAAGGGTTAATATTAAAATTCTAGAAGATCTTCTATAATTATTATTAATTAATAGTTAAAAGGTCTAGAAGACTATAATCTAGTCTCTATTCTATTTAATCTTTTTAAGAGAATTCTAATAATAAAGTAATTAATAATTCTTTAATATATTCAATAAGATTCACTTTAATATTATAAATAAAGAAATTAGACTCTTTTTAATCTAATATTAATAAAATTATAATCTAATAATAAATATATAGAAAATAATATATTTATATTCTTTAAAGAATAAAATAAAGGAATTTAATAACTTTTGTCTTAAAGGGCTTTTAAGTGATTTATATAATAATATCTATTATATAAAAGATTATAAAAATAATAAATATTTAATTAATCCTTTTTACTCATAAGTCTTTTATAAAAATATAAATTTTTCTTTAATAATTATTTATAAAATTAATATAAAAGTTATATTTTTAATAAATAATATATTTAAATTAAAAAGAATTATAAATAAATCATTTAGAGTAATTATAGACTTTTTAGAGAATAGAAATATCAAGATTATATTTCTAATAGAAAAAGGAATTCAAATAAATATAATTTATATAAATTAAAGAATATTATTTATTTTTATTATATTTTCTCTAAATACTATAATATTAAAACTATAAATATTTCTTTTCTTATAATATTAAATTAATTATATATTATTATTAGATTCTTAAATTATATTATATAATATTTTTATTTATATATAATAGAATTAAATATTAATAATATTAATTTCCTTTCTTAAATATATTTATTCTTATAATTTATAAGATTTAAGGATTATTTCTTTTATTAATAATAATTATTCTAGATAATATAATATTTATAAAGAATTAAACTTATATAGGATTAAATAGAATAACGAAATTTAAAGAGTTCTTTTTTACGAAATTAGACTTTATTATTATTAAAACGAATCTAGAAACTATTATAAAGTATTATAGACTTGAGACTATAATAATAAGTATTAGAATTTGAATAAGAGAATATAACTTTAATTAAAAATAAAAAAAACCGAAATAAAGTAAATATAATAAATAATATTAAACTTTAATAAAAATATATTATATTCGCACTTTAATAAATTATAAAATTTTAACTTTAATATATATATTCACTTTAAAATAATTAATAATAAAAATTAAAAGATTATAATCTCGAGATTATATAATAAACTTTAATTTAATCTATATTAAGATTTTATACTTTTATATTATATAATAATAATCTATTAATTATATTATAAATAATATATAATAAATATATAAAATAAAAAAAGAATAAGTTATTAATAATATTATTTACTTTTTAAAACATTTATATATTTATTAAAATAAATAATATTCACAATTAATTACTTGAATTAACTTTACTATTATAATTATTATTCCTGGACTTAAATAATTCAATTATACTAAATTCCAATTTATATAATCAGATTCTATATATTCTTTATAATCTTATAAATATTAATTTAATATTCTATTAAAATATAAAAGACTTTCCCCCTTTTGTTATTATAAACTATTCTTTATTTTAAAATCTTAATAATTTATTATTACTAAAATCCTCCTTTTCTCTTCTCTAATAGTTTCCTTTATTCGTTTATTTACACTAACTTTATAATTTATATTATTCAAAAGCTTATTATAAAAACCATTTTCCTAAAATATATACTTTAAATCTAAAAAAAAGATAAATTTTATATTATTAATATAATATTATAAGAGTTTACCTCTTTATAATATTAGACTCCAAGTATTTACTTTTCTATAATATTATACTATAGAGATTAATCTTATAAGTATTCACTTCTTTATAATATTATATTATAAATTCAAAAAGTAAACGAATCCTAATCTTATCTTTATAATTTAATTTATATTATTTAATATTAAATAAGTTCTAATTATATTTAAATAAATTAAAATCCACAAATATTTAATTAATTAAAACTAATATAATAATCTATTATTAAATCTTTTAATAATAATAAATATATATAAGATATTCTTATTCTAGTATTTCACTTTTACTAATTATAAACCCTTTTATAAATTTGAAACTCTCTATATTATATTATAATTTATAAATATATAAAACTAAAATTAATAATTAGTTTTATATATTCAAAGGCATTTCACTATAATATTACTAAATTTTCAAGATCTTATTCACAATTATTCTATTCTCTATACTAATTTTAAATTTAATAATTATATTAATTATAATTATTAGATTATTTCAGAATAATTAAACTAGTTTAATCCGGAATCAAATCGATAAGAATATTAATTAGTTATTTTAATATATACTCGTATTATCTCAATAATTAACTATTAATAAAAAGATAATAAATATATATATTATTTCAAAAAGATAATAGTTTTTATAAATACTCTTTCTAATAGAATTTATATTAAAAAGATATATATAAATTATTAATTATAATCGGAAGATTAAATAAGAAAACCTTATATAATATAATCAAATAGTCTTATTCCCTATCCTCTAGTAAACTGGAATCAAATATTAATTCTATTAATTATAAGTCCAGTTCCTTCTCTAACTTCTCGGTATTTAATCTACTAATAATCCCCTTTACTTTATTCAAATTAGGATTCTTAAACTCTCTCTCGGCCCTTATTAAATCTATCTTGAATAAACTTGCCCTTAATACTAGACTCTTTATAATAAGGAAATAGTTTATTATAGTAGATAAAAGTAAATCCATGGACTTCTCTGTTTACTAGAGATATTGGAATAAGTCACTCTGAACTATATAGTTTATTCTATTAATAGTCACCTCCTTATAGACCTCTTGTCTTAATTATATACTCTCAAGTTAATAAATCATTTAGTAATTTATATAGAATCTCTCTATTATAATAATATTCATTATTGTCTATAAGTCAAAATCCGTGAATAAATGACTATAATATAGATTATAAAAGTCCGGATTATTATAATTTTGAAAATGGTCTCGAGAGTAAAGGAAACTCGCTAATAGGACCTATAAGTCTAATATACGAAATATAAACAAGTTCTATAAGTCTAGTTATTTAATATATTATTAGTCCTTTTAAGATCTGATTAATATCTCTATTAATTTCTTCTAATTATCCCTTATTATAAGGACTCTAATTATAGACTTGTAGATTAATATTTCCGGTATTACTCCCGATTATATATTAATCAGAAATAACTTTGAGATATATTATAATCGGTTATATGATTACTATCCAAGTCGGACCTATATGGGAATTAATACTCGAATAGTCAGAAATTAGTCCTCTAATAACTGGAATTGTATTATATACAAGATATCTAAATTATACTTTATTAACTCCTATTCGGACTTTCCCTCTATTAAGCCCGTATTCTAGTTTCATTCTTTCAGAGATTCTATTCTCTTCTCGATTTGGTTTATCTAATATTATATTTCCATTTCCGTATCCAGGATCTATAGAATCAAATTGGCCAATAGGAATTAATATTACTCATAAAGTTATTCCAGTAGGATCAGAGTCTAGAATTTAACTTTTTAGAAATAGTAATTAATTAAAAACAAGTTTATTACTAAACCTAACTTCTGGCTCAATCCCAAATATAAGTACTTTAATTAATATAATATAGGATATAAGTATTAGTAGTTCTTCCTTATATTATTCCTTAATATTAATAATACTATCTCGTTATATATAATATAATAGTATAGACTAAAGTACTATTCCGTTTTATATACTATAGGAAAGTGAAAGAGTGATACTTTCTTGTTTATTAAACTCGACTTATAATCGGTTAACTAAGATTAGGAGTATAGAGATTAGACTTGAGAATATGAATAGAAATATGAATCGGATTGACTTTAATAAAGTCCTCGATATAGAAGATGAGTAAAAGGTAATAATAGATAAGTATTATATAATCAAAAATGGAAATTAATAAATATAGGATAGAGAAACTAAACTATTATAATTTTAACTCGAGATTAATAATAGTTATTAAGTTTATATTATATTATCTACTCGATGGACTTAAAGGAGAGAATGGCTATTTTATTTATTTTCGTGAAATTATAATTTCAAGTATTAAATAGAGTCCGGAATTATAATTATATATTAATTATATTTAAGATATTAATATTATAGAAAACTATTATATTTAAGGTATTAATATAATATAAAAGTATTATATTTGAGATATTAATATTAAAGAAAAATATTATATTTAGGGTATTAATATAATAGAAAGGCTTTATATTTGAAATATTAATATTAGAGAAGAATATTATATTTAATATATTAGTATTAAAGAAAAGTATTATATTTAAAAAAGAAATAAAGTAATTATAATACTCAAAAACATTTTATATTATTTCACTTTATTTATTACTTTAAAATATAATCCATTTTTATAATAATAAACTTTACTCGATATTATAATTTAATATTATAAAAACTTTATACTTATAATTTTTAATATTATAAGGCACTTAATTATAATTAACTTTATAATAACGAAATAATACTTGATTGAAAAAGGCTTTAAAATCTAGTAAAAAGCTAATTAAATAAAAGACAAAATGAGAAATAATAATATTCAATAATTTAAATATTAAAAGTTTAAGAGAATATAATATTTTAATAAAATACTTAATCTAGATAATCCTTCTGGACTATAATAAATCCCAATTAAAAATTCTTTTAAAACCTAATAGAAACCTGATTAAATTATATATATAAACTTAAAGAATATTTTATAATTAGTCAAATACTTATAAATTAATTATATTTAAAACTTATATAAAATTATAATACTTTATTATCTTATAGTTTCTAGATCTCTATTAATAACTTCCTTAACCTTTAAAAAAAACTCTTTTCTCTATACTTAACTACTAGTATTACTATTCAGAGTCTCTCAAGCTTTAGTTCTAAATTCCAAATCCAATTACTAGACTCTATAAACCCTTTTAGTCCAGTATCTATTTAAAGGTATAAGGAATAGATTTGATATTATATACTATAAGTAATACTATAAGTAATATACTATAAGTAGTATAAAACCGGGATTTATAATATATTAATAAAATGAATTCCAATATATAAATACGAAATGCAAAGACACGTGAATTTATAGACAGTATTCGGATCCGGGTTTAAATATTAAAATAAGATATTTTCTGATAAATACTCAAAATTTATATATCTCTATATACTAGTAAATCAACTCGGTAATATTTATCTTGGATAATACTAATACCAAAAAAGAAATACAGACAAAATTATTTGAACTCTCCCTATAGCTTAAATAATAAGTAGGCCACACCAGATTAACGGGCAATTTAGGAAAGGCGATCTAGGCACGTGAACTCTCAATTTCACGTGACCTTCCTGTAAATCGCAACAATTCACTTTTTTTTGCGATAAATTTTTTTTTGTGATAGTAATATACAGGACCTGCTCCCCGTAACAGGGCCTGTAATATAGCCTGTAATCTTCCCACTTAACTAGCACTCCCAGAACTCGTGCTCGTCCCTAGTTGTTAGTAATAATTTAGGAGGAATATCGGAACATGAGTGCTTATAATAATAACTTTATAGTTTTGAAGTTGGCCCTTCTCGGCTCGGGCTCCGGACAGGAGGACTACGAACGAGAGAGAAAATGCAATGACGGCGGAGAAGAACGTCAGAACTGGTGGTAGCTTGTCATTGTATAAGAAACGAGTAAAGAGGCCATCCTTCTTTACACTAGGCTTCTCCGATACCGTGGGTGAGAGGAGGTGCGAATTGTCGGCCATTGGTTGTGTATGAGGGTAGTGTTTCCCTTTTCAATCTTTCCAGACCGTTTTTGTTTCTGGTCGACAGAGTGTTATCTCAAGCGTTCAAAGAGTACTCTATGAATAGTTGGTACTATCCTTGAAGAATCAGATCCCGGATATGTTTATGCAAAGTCTTCAGGAGACTGAACTGAGAAAGCTGACAACAATTCTATAAACATCACATATGTGTCCGTAGCGCTGCGAATGCCGATCACGCACGACAGCACATGACGTTATTCTTGTCGACTCATGGTTGGCTGTCAAAATATGTGTCGACCAGGGATCCCGCCATAAGTTCTTGCTCGCAAGCCAAACCAAAACACGCTTGCGCCGCTATGGATGTCTATGCGAGGGTTTGTGACGAAGCGATGCGAGAGCTCAGATGAGAGGGATAGGAAACGTGATTTGATTAGATAAAAAGTCTACGTTAAAGTTTCTTTGCAGACTCTCGGGGCGCTTCTTGTTATTATATAACTCGTGAGAGCGAAGTCATTGATGGCCAAATCGTGACGCTTGGGCAGAGGTAACTCGCATCAACACTTATATACAGACACGAATACGCAGATCTAGATCTTATCGCCAATTGATTTGTTCTCCAGAATTAACTTCTACTATGGACGGCTGAAAATGATTCGAAGTTCCTCCCAAACTATTCTGAAATTGTGCCACCATCTTCAGGCATTTTCAGAGACCCTTGTTCACGGTACTCACTACCTCACAAGAACAACCGAAAGGAAAACGAACATATAATTTGAAGAAGCTTAATTGATGACAGTATCGCAATGTGGCATTGTGCGCCATTGTTTTCCATTTTTCGTCCTCGTAAGCAGATGTCGTTCCCTAGGTCAAACAGCTGCCAATCTTAATATTAGAGTAGTAGCCACCATTTGCGATTGCTAGGATATCAGTAGCTATAGGCCTCCTATAGTCCTTAACTTAGAATATGCCTTTCTCTATTTATCGGCGCTAAAGGGGTAACTGATTCAGCAATGGACGATTGTGGAGTGCGAAGCGCTAACTAACTACAAAAAGAAATCGCGAAAAATGCCATTGATATTCTTTTCCTTGTTCGCTCCATCTCGACATTTCTTTCAACGCAAATAAATAAGCAGCAGTAAATGCTGACAGCGCTCACCGGACTCAGTTTGAATCTTGGCTCTTCCGCCACTGACATGTCTTTTGACCCAATAGACTTCGGACGCAACGAAGCGATGGGAGAACAAGGTATGGAATCATGTGCCGATAGAATGACATAATACTGACAGTGTTTTGTTGATGGGCAGGGCGGATGGCCCGGTCAAGGAATTTACGAGGAGCCTAACTATTTCTAACAACAGAATGCTGGCCATTCTAACCAATATCAGTTACCTTCATTCCTGTTTCCACCTTACCGACAGGATTCAAACCAGGGCCTCAAGGATTCAATCTGGACACTCAAAGCTTCATAATATCCGAACAGCCGGTAAATCCACCACGGCAACATCAACTGAATCACTCATTTCCTCCGCCGACCGACCTCACAATACACAGCAACCCGCTATGAACTCTGGTGGAAGCTCGCTCAGAATTTTTGAAAAGAGACTGTTGAGAGCAATAACTGATCGAAAGTTGAAATCTCGGAGACGTCCCGCAGCTCAGACACGAATACCAACTGCTTACGGTACTGCTCAATGCAAGCACACAAAGGCGGGTGGGGCAAGTTGCCAGTCTACGACATCGTCCTCTGAATGTACCACTAATGTGGATGGATCACACACCCAAGTTCCAAGAAGCAATTGCTATGGTGCAAGAGTCAATCAAGCCGTTCTCGCCTCCTTTCATACGCAAAACCGCAGCCTTGATCGATCAAGTTGCAGAACTAGTCGAGCAGCTAAACCAAGTTGCAATTGATGAAGGATCGGAGAACCTTTGTGTGAGAAGGTTCTGGCGATGAATGCGATTAATAAGGATGATCCAGAGCAGGGGGAGAAACATGAGACTCTTGGAATACCCCCTCCAAAGGTAAATGGCGTGGCATCGAAGGATTGGTTCTAATTCAATTTAGTTTTCGAACTAGCAGTGGTATGCTAGGCGGCGATATCAAGTTACTAAGCATGTCGAGAAATTGTTCTCCAAGGTTGACTCGACGGGAAAATCCTGGTACGGGAACGTTGTATTCTTAAAGAAGATCTCTTCAGGCATCTTCGTGATTCTGACTTGATTTGATGGGGCTTATGAGCTTGTTACTCAAGCCCGAGGGCGATGAAGATGTTCACAGATACTATTGTGCACGGAATTTGGCTGAGAGCCCGTATGGATTGTGACACAGAAGAAAACATGAATCTTTTTTGCGGTAAGAAGTTTCATTTAGCAGAGTAGACTGCGCAAGGACATTTGGCCCAGTTGCATCATTCCAAGTTCAAATTCTGCGAAATAAATATCCCATTCCCTATCGTTCCACCTTCATGGCTGCAGAGCAGAGCCTAAAATTGATTGCCTCATTGGTATACCCAACATTGATAGTTTGGGCCGAGGCAGAATCCACGAATGCCGCAGTCAGCACTTTCTGTCAACGCCTCTTTTTCCCCTCAACTCTCACCCTTCACTATAATACATTGGTATCCATTATTAGAAAAAAGACTGTACTACACATAAAGTATAAACTAAGCGATCTCCCACTCTGTTTTCCCCATCAACATCACACTCTCATAATCCTTCGCTCCCTCACTATTATAACCACTAGTAACACTCCGCTGGAAATCCGGCGTCATGATGGAATGGTACCCTCGGATCAGCTGTCGCCAATAGCATACTTCCGCACCTAATCTCCCATATCTCTTTCCGAAGGTCTCCTGGCTGTTGCGAGCGATCCTTTTCGCTTTCTCATCGTTCAGTAGTAGGTCTTCTATTACCATCTCGACACCCTTGAAATGCGACCCCACAACCACAACGTTCTGTTCCACACCCTCGGTCTTCAGGAGGTGCGACAGAGGTGTCGTCCACTTCTGTTCATGAGTAATGATGACGCTGTTACAATGCTGTAGGTATTTCAATCTGGCAGAATACGTCGCTCCTTCGATATGAGCCAGAAACTTAAACCGACAATGATCTGCCATATCATACCGATCCCCCTCCTTCAAATCCCCCCAATCAATATTTCGCACGTTTCCCCAGGTTTCGTTGTTTTGCTCAGAGATGCTGATTAGATATTCCCTTTCCGGGTTCATGCTGGCAGCTCCACGCCAGAAAAGTTGATTCTTCTTCTGCTGCCACGGCACTTCTTCCTCTACCCTATCCACCTGATTTTCAAACTCCGTAAATCCATTAACATGCGGTTCCGGCCACGCCCAATACCCGAAATCTGAAATCAGGAATGCCCGCTCATGTAGCCCACGGGAGAGGCCGAAAACGGGGGTGTACTTTTCGGAAGGTGCAGAATCGGCTGTATTGAAGAGGAATTCGATATCAGGGAGACGTTCTGGGGAGGTTAGGACGGCGCGGTGGAGATCGGCGAGGACTGCTTGGACGCGCGATTGGAAGCCGCCGTGGCGGGAGCGGACGTAGAGTTGGTTGTTGCGGATGACTACCCAGGTGAATTCGCGTTCGGCACCTTCAAATGTCGTTTCGAGATCAGCGCGTTGCAGAGTCTGGCTCTGGTAGTGGAAGACTGAGGTGTCGATTGAATCGTAGAGGTCAGGGAAGTCTTGCATACATTGCGCTTGAGTTCGGAGGAGGTTATCGACTTTTGATGGACTCGTAGGATGGTGGAGGAAGTCGGGTCCTGCATCAATGACTCGCTGCTCCCTTTTGGAGATGAAGAAGAGCAAGACGAGTAGAATGGTGGCAATCACAAGAGTCCTGAGGTAGAGGTTGCCAAGGCTGCGCGCCATCGCAGAGAGACTCGGCTGACGGCGGCAGATTCTGGTTATATACAGTGACAAATAGCGTATACATCAATCAGAGAAAGTGCATATTGAGGGTCGTTGGCTGAAGGGATTTAGAAGACGTGGATGATCATTTTGGGTAGAGAGATGCGTCGTTAACGAGGGTTTAATAGTGGCGTCGTAGAAATTTCCGCGCCTCACTTCAATTGGCTCATGTGGCGCAATTACAAAATTGATATTTTGAAAATTCGTTTGACCATGAATCGATCTATGTTTGAAATCGATAGCCGCGAGTCCTTCTACTGGGCTCTAGTCCGAGGTGCCAGACACTAGTACACGTTGGCTTTGACCAAACTCCGGAAAACTACTGACCAGGGCCCATTACAAGTGGACAAAGAGTCCCCTCCGTCTGGTAAGGATTCAAATCTGGAGACAGGTGCTCTAAACGATGAGTTAACTAGCGGCGAGCACGAGTTCTGGGAGTGCTGGCGCAGTGGGAATACTACAGGCCGTACTACAGGCCATGTTATAGGGAGCAGGGCCTGTTGGTTATTGCCCTAAAGTGCTAAAGGGCGTTATATCTGCTGAGTGTTATCCTCGCTGCTTGCTAGACGTTTTATTCCAGGGCGTTTTGTTCCTGGGTCCTCGTACCTGGGTATTGTGCTTGCTGCTTGCTGGGCCTTTTACTTCTCGTTCCTGGCGTTTTGTTCCTGGATCTTCGTTCCGTTCTTGACGTTAGGGCTCCTGGCGTTACTGGCTCCTAGGCATTGCGGCTTCGTGGGCGTTGTTGGCTCCTGGCGTTATTGGCTCCTAGGTATTGCAGGTTCGTGGGCGTTGCTGGCTCCTGGGAGCTTTGGGAGTCTTAGGTATTCTCGGCAATCGTGGCTTATTTGCGAGTTGTGGCTGGGTGTTTTAAGGGGTGTTTCATGGGAGGGTCTGCGCGGGTGATTGAGGATATTCTTTTAAGCGAGCGTGATAGGAACGTGAGACCAAGTAGTAGTGGCCGTGCTTCTCATGTGTAGCGAACCGGGGACGGGAAGGGTCGCGAGATAGTATATAAGAAAGTGCGGGTTTTAGTAAAAATGCAAAGAAATCAGGCCCCTTAATAATGGGGGACAGTGGGTAAGTACTAGTATAATTATAGCTTTTGCTTTGCTATTTCATTACTATAGCTATAGCTATCCCCTATCTAAAGAAGAGTTGACATAAAATTGGACCCCCACCTTCCTTCTTAAGAATACTTGACGCTTTGGGATGGCTGACGCAGGGATGTTACAGGGATTAGGAGTCATCTCTCCTATGGAGTTCATATTCTCGCTATCGAGATGACAATCTTTTGCTACATCATTTCCACCTGCACAACATCTCATGGAGAACGAACACTGCAAAGAACGCTATATTCGACACGAAGTCGAGTGATGCCGTCGCTGTGAGGTAGAAGAAAATGGACGCGATATGTATCATCGATACTGGCAACCAGCAAGGGAACGTTTTTCCGTTGAGTTTATTCCAATCTCAATCATCGACTTTCAAGGACTTGAAAGATACAGAGACAAGAGCGGGTTTCAAATTTACAAGAGATGCCCTTGCTGCAGAAGGCGCTATCAACCTGACTTGGTATCCCAGGAAGAGCCCCCAGTTCTTCCACGATATCCGTTTTCTGATACCTCCGAGCGAACCTCATGATGCTGTCATGGCCGTTCTTAACATCGGCGCCCAAACAGCCACTCCCTTCATCCTAATATCTCATAGCGTCGGCGGCTTAATCGTTAGGAATAATTGCGTCCCAGCAATGAAGATACTACCGAATGAAACTCTACTACGGCAACATTCGACACTGGTTTGGGCCTGGGCTTCAGAGCCCGGAAGCGTTTACCGCAACCGTACTAGTATTGCACCGACTGGCTTCTTTATAACTCAGTGGAAGATGTTGTTTGGGAGTGTAAACTTTACAACCATGAGCCTGTTAGATCTTGGCGAGAAAGTCTGAGCTCATCAAGCGACGCCCAGATAATCGAACCTCCTTCATAAGATCCAGATGCAGATATTGGAACCGAGTACAGTAGTCGTTTTATCTCCACTGCTTCCGTCTCTCTTGCCATAGACGCAATTTACGATTAACGACTTGACAAGTTTGGGCGTACGATTGAGTTCCATGTCCAAACTCAGAGTCCCGTCTCGGCAAACGTTGATATTGTCGGCGCTCGTGTAACTGGTCTCAAGACAGGTCGCAAGCTCGGGCCCAGCAGCGGACAAAAAAAGAGCTTTTATGGATCTGAGCCAAAAGCAAATAATTTTGCCCCCAGCTTTACATACCGCACGCCCACTGCCACCAACCTCCCGACCTTTCCATTCCCTCCCCGGGCCTTTTGAGATCTCACTTTCGAGACACTCGCAAGGAGGATTTTGGCCCCCCTCCGTTATCGAAGGGAAAGGAGAAGGAACATGAGTATGGCGCATACTACGACGCGGGTGCATATGTTCGAAGGCCTCACTTCAAGCCGATGTCTAAGAAGGCAGGTACGAATAACAACCGCAAAGCTGATGGTAGAAGTTGCCGGTCCCACGAGACAGAGACGGAGGACTGTATGGGAAACGCCTAGGGTTAAGTATCTGCCAATACCGTCACTAAAGAACGGGACGAGAATATCGAGAACTCCGCAAACTCCAGGGACGGCAAATACTGCACTCCCCGTGCTGCTATACCCAAGTCACTTGACAGAACAAGTGGTGAAGTGCCTCTTGACATTAGGTACAAAGTCAGGAACGACGACTAGAAGAATGTTTTCAAACTTGGTCGAGTTTTCAGCACGTTATGGACAGATCCTGTTGTTGATGCGACCAAGAAACACGATGCACGGTTGAATGACATGTACAGCGTGTACATGGAGTGGCAAACAAAGATCTATTCTAAAATCCGGCGCTTTGTAGTTCAATCAGGCAATCGACTTACCAAATGTCTACCTATAACTACATACAATGGCAGCGGACTTATGAAACGATGCTTCAAAGTTGGTGACCATGCTGTGATCTACAGCTATGATCGACCTGAAAATGATCTTTCCGCCGTTAGCCTATAACGCTCGAGAAGTGCGGCGTCAAACTGTCCGAGTACAAAACTTGAAACTCCCAAATACATGCAGGGGCTGGAAGAAGAACACGACGGTCCAAGAAAATTCAAGAAGGCCACGATGAGTATCCTGAAACATCAAGGCTGGCCAGTGCCTTTCATCGACCATCTTCCAGCAAACCTTCCACCTTTGCATATCCCTCACATTCCAGAAGCTCGTCCTAAACACGGACTTATCTTTTCATCGATCCAAGACACAGGGTGACCACACATTGTTCTGGATGATCAAGGTACGAGTTTGTCCCTCATCTTCGACCTTAAACACCATTGGCACATATCCGCAAAAAAATGCAGCCCTCAACCATCCTGAAGGCCATAGGGAACCTCCCGAATTTGCACGAGTGTCACGAATTTCACGAATTTCCTTGTGTTGCACCGCTGGACGATTTTTCTCGAGTTTTTCTGGCCGGCCCTTTGGAACTTTCTGAACATTTCCAATCTATCTCTCACAGCCGAGGGGGAAAAGGAAAGAAAAGAAACGTTAACAGTCGTACTGCTTGATTTTACTAGCGTGCGAGTGAGGCAATTTGGATGTTGGCCGTTTCCTGCTATGGCATATTTGCGGACTAAGGTTTCATTAGTCGGTTATTTAGGTATTATCTTGGTGTAATGCACAATTCTACATTCCATTCTTGATCGACACCGCGATTTATGGCATAATGATTGAGATGATCATACTCTAGCACCGGCTGGCTACGAACTGGTCTACCGAACCCTAGCAATGTCCTATAGCAAGCTGGTCAATACCTTTTCCCAAACATCCCGAAGAGGTCGCTTCTCTATGCTTAATTGAAAACAATCGGCCATACTGGCTTCTTCAGTTGCGCGTGGAACTGGCCGATTAGACCCAGCCAACCACAAGATCTACGAGGACCGAACAATCTACTACCCATTAAAGCTTTCAAAGGATGGCAAAGCATTGGAGAAAAGTTATGCAGCATTCGCGCTTGGGCATAACTCCACCAACATCAGAGAGGGGAACAGCATGTCCGATTCTTGTATAACAATTGGCTTGCTTCGTCAAGTGTCGGATGAACTCGGTTGGTTTAAAAGCTTTAGTTTCTGTGTGAGACAAGATTGGGAAACAAAGTTCGTCCGTGCGACAGAGCCTTGCTAAAGGACCGAGGCACTCGAGCGAAAAGTGTGCGTTTCATGCATAAACTCGGTGTGCCCCCAGTCGAGATATCAGCTCGCGTAGGAAGACAAGATAGGAAATCCAAGTCCGTGCTGCTCTGCTCCAAAAGACCGAGGTGCCTAAGCGAGAGACAAGTGCCCTCATGTCCTGCCACGTGCTAAGACTCCGAACTTCCCGAATGGATTGAAACTCAAAACTCCACCCACCTAAATGTGCCGTTACTCAATCTATTTAAAATGACATACAAGTGATTGAATCTTGAAGATGCATTAAAAATGAGGGATTTCAAGGTCTTCTGTAATCATTCAACCAAGAAATATGAGATCTAGAGAAGATCAGATAAGTCAAGTATGGTCAGCACGTGGCAGCTGCTCTTCTCACTCGCCGGGTAAATGGATCTTGGTTTCCTGCCACCAGGGCCCAGTAGCCGTCCTATTAACCAAAAGCACGGGGCGGATTATCCGATACGCGGCTGTGACGCTGCCAGGGACGCACTGGACCGTGCCTGCCGTAGCGAGTCTTGATCAGCAAATCAAAATGCCTGATCTTTGATTCCAAGACGTCTGATTGCCAGAATTGTGCGGTACATCTGATCAAGGAAGTGCGTTCCAGACGCAGCGGGTCATTTACCTACCCGCACTCCTAGGATGTTTCCCGGCTGAGGAGAAAAGAAAATCACCTTGCAAGGATTTACCCCAGCCCAACGTCTATCCAGACTAGGGAAGATAAGCCGAATGTTGTGCTAGGCAGGTGTCCGAGCCCACGACCCGAGCCCCTGGATAATGATTTAACAGGAAGTCTATCTGCCTCGCGACGTCAATCCTCAAAGTGAAAATGGCTCTTGTACCTGGAGATCGCAGTCTCTCTGCGCGGTGCGTGGCAGCCAGCTTTGGAGCTCTGGCCTGGTTCGCAGTCAGCCTTCGATTGTATGTGCGTTTGAAGTTAGTCAAATGTTTTGGGTGGGATGATGGGCTTATGGTCTTGGCGCTAGTGAGTATTCATCTCTAGCCCATCTACCAGGTCTAGCTAACTCGAATTCGCAGGTTTTCTACACTGTATTTTGTGCTTGCATGATTACTGCAAGCCATTATGGAACAGGCAAACACGAAGCAAATCTTACGCATGAAGCTATCGTTATTGCCCTAAGGGTACGACATCTCAATGCGTTTGCCAATTCTGTCTCTCACTTCTAACAATGTTTAAATAGCTTTGGTGGCTGTGTGAAGTCTTCTACGCTCTGGCCTCAGTAGCACTGAAAGCTTCAATCTGCCTCTTCCTTTTGCGAATCACCGTTCGCAAGTTCCATACATTACTTCTCTACTCCGTCATGACAGTAACCGTTTTCACTGGACTCGTCTTCATGCTCGTGCTACTATTACAGTGCCACCCAATCTCATTTTTCTGGGACAAAGATCAAGAAGGCCACTGCGTCAAATGGAGCGTCATTATCGCGATGAGCTGGCTTTGGAGTATTTTTGCTGGCATCTGTGATTTCACTGTTGGCATCCTACCAATCTTCCTGGTCAAGGATTTGCAAATGGATATACGGACAAAGTGCGCCGTGGTAGGCATTCTGGGAGTTGCTTGCATGTAAGTATTCGAAACAGTGTATTCTCTTCAGACGTAATCTAACTCGACTTTCCAGTGCAAGTTCCGCGGTCATCATCCGAATGCCTATGCTCCACACGTTCGCGGATCCAGATTTCCTCTGTAGGTAGTCCACTGTGACTTCCTCGGTCACTTTGCTATTTATGCATTGTACTGATTGGTCTAGGGGCAACGACCGATATTGCTCTCTGGTCCAACATAGAAGTAGGCCTCGGCATTTTTGCTGGCTCTCTTGCAGCACTCCGGCCCCTTCTACGTGCTATCCACCAGAAGAGTCGACAGTACCTAAGTGAACAATATGCGAACACCTCGCGTTCCACCGATCTGAACAAGTCCTTCAAGCGCATGCCATCAGAACAGAGCGGGACTTTGTCGAGGAAATTCGGATTGCAAGATGGTGGAGTCACGCTAACGACAGTGCATAGTACTGGGGGTTATCTTGCAGATCCGAGTGAGAATGGGAGCGACACTGCTTTGAATCAATTACCCCGCATCAAGGATTCAAGTAGAGAGTATCGTGTTCAGAAGACGTTTGAAGTTACCACAAGTGGCCCTGAGGGAAGTGTGTAGTTTACTTGTTACGAGTTTGGCTGAAAAGGGACGAAAAGGGCTGGCTGCCTTTATACGAGGGATAAAACTGGGAGTTCCTCAACAATGCTCTTTTGTATTATGACCAAGAATGGAAGCGAAGCCACTGAAGAAAATGTGCTGTGCGCTGGCGTTAGGCAGTTATTATGATGGCCTGGTTGCAGAAACAGAACTTTGAGAGGACAGACCTTGTAAAGGCGTCGATTTGGAAAAGCTGCTCTGCATCCTGTTAGCCATGATGTTGATTTAGAAGAGATGGCAATGTTAAATAAATGAAAATCAATTTGTGTTGTGCTTCCTCGCAGCTCAACTCTGGAAAGTAAGTCTTCAGCCCAGCTGTGGACAACACTAAGGACCAGCCTTTTCGAGCATACTTCCATCACTTCTTCACTGAGAACTCGTTCGAGAGTCCACTATACTAACCCCAACTCAGAATTGACAATGACTCCAGAACCTCAAGTGAAGACCTAAGCAGCCAAGTACAAAGCATAAAGCCAGAGTCTATACTCCTTGTCCACGCTGTGAGAAGAGCCTGTCCTCCAGGGGTAGGTCAATGAGTACAAGATCAATTCCATTCGACCTCGTGATCAAGAATGACCAGCAAGCCGAGGATGCAGGTGCCATTTCTCGGGCGGCGTTATGACCTCTACCGTATCACACGGCTCACTTCACTCAAGCAAGTAATAGCGTTACATCGGCCTTTCGGGTCGTGAAAGTCCATGAGGATTAGATCCTCAAATGCAGGTCACCTCGGCTGGTGCAGCGCAGGGTAGCATTATTGCAGACGTTTCAAGTTCGTTCGGATTCGTTTAAGTCAGCCCCCCTTAAACAACGGGAACAGTCCACTTCTAGGAAATCGCGACGGAAGATACCCTTGCCAGTAATACAAGTACTTTTAATGTTCTGCTCAGATACTATTTGCCCCGCAAGGAAAACCACTCCTTTACGCGCGAGCGATATCTAACGGCCTGGGAATCAGGACAAAACAGAAAGGAGCTAGCAAATAAATGTGCAATCGCACGTATCGAAAACCTATATCAAACAGACGAGTATTTGGGCGGCAGCTTTCACTTAAAAGCAAATCAGAAATCTGGTAAGAACTACCTAGCGAGAGGACTGAGGCATGTGACACGACAGGGGTGGCAACAAAAAAGGGGTTATCTGAGCAGTGGGCACCAATGAGTGCCTGGCGCAGAAAATTTTGCGTTTTGACGGGAGTCTCCGAACCTAAAGTGAACTCCATGGTTCTAGGTTCATGTATTTCCATCTTGATATTCACTGTGCTTACCAAATTATTCACTCTCGTTGCGATCAGAGAAGTGTCTGCCAAATTCTCGATGCTCAATCACCAGAATCACTTGACAATGATTCAATGGCGAAGCTGTCTTGCGCAACACAATCATCCGCTAGAAGATTCACTCCTTCCCCTTCCCTATGGACGTATTGAATTCTCCAATCTCCCGGAGGACGCGCCATCTGCCGCTCGAGGCGATTTAAACGCACAGAAACTGCCAGTACTAGGTCAACCGCCGTTGAAAAGTTAGTGCATACTTCGAAGAGACCAGAACAAACAAACAAACAGGCCAGTGGAGTCGTGGACAAACCATTCTCATGCGCTTTTGCTGCATCATGGCGATCTGGAAAAGGGAACCACAGTAACCGAGGCTAATCTCCGCAGTGGCGGAAGCGTTCCTGAGTGGGAAGGTCATTTAAATATCTGGGGGTGAGAGGTACGTGCTCCAATGTTACATAATCTCTGCGCTGCATCAACTCAATTTCCTGTCACCCCGCCATCAATTTTCATAAATCCGATGGCGAAAAGGGCTATCGATTCCACCGGAGCATGGATAAGATGGGTGCTGACCGTACCAGGAAGAGAGCATGCGCCGATTTCGAGGACATCCTTCGTATATACGGTTCGTTTTTGAAAGTATACCATCCTCAATGGGCGATCTCCCATGTTGGCATGTCATCCGCGGGGCAGTAATTTGCTGGGTGGGGTGGATTTGACCTTGGTAAAGCTTCGAGCCATGGTGGAGTAACGGTTGACGATTCTAAAGAAGCATTTGCGGCCTGGTTCGAGTCCCAAACAGCGAGGCTATGCATTCTAAAGGGGCTCGATATTGAAGCCAGCATTGTGCTTGTTTTATACATAAGTCGTCAGCTCAGCATTGCTTTCAGAGCTTAGACTGCAACTTGGAGCTTTCCGACAGCCACCATCTTCAATATGCTCGTCCTACCTGTTCTCAGCTTCTTTGCTATCTCAGCAGCACTGGTCACTTCTTCTCCCACATCCTCTTGGTGAGATACCCTTGCTAAAATCCAATCTATCTATTCACTAACAGATCGCAGGGGCAATGGGAAAAGAAGTGCCAATGTTACGCAGCTTGAAAACTACGATTATATCGTAGTAGGTTCAGGTGCTGGAGGAGGACCACTTGCTGCACGACTTGCCATCTATGGCAAAAAGGTTCTTGTTCTCGAGGCTGGAGACGATCAGGGGGAGAGCCTTCAAGAATCCATCCCAGCGTTCTATGCGGCCTCCAGCGAATATGCGCCAATGTCTTGGGATTTCTTCGTCAGACACTACCCCAATGACACACGCGAAGCCCTGAACAACAAAGCTACCTACGAAACACCAACCGGCGAAACATATATCGGATTAGATCCTCCAGCTGGATCAACATTGAAGGGTATATGGTATCCAAGAGCTGGTACCCTCGGTGGTTGTGGAGCGCACAATGCTATGGTGACGGTCTACCCACACGAAGAGGATTGGTCACTCATTGAATTATTGACTGGTGACTCTTCGTGGGCCCCCTCAAACATGCGGCAATACTTCGAGCGTCTTGAAAAGAACGAGTATCTCACAAACTTCACGGATTCCACTGCTTCTGGCCACGGGTTTAATGGTTGGCTGGGTACTGATGAGATGCATTTGAGCCTCTCTGCGGCTGATCCTCAGATACTGGATATGATCTCCGCCACAAACAGAGTGTTGAATGGTCCGTCAACTGCAAACATCACAAACTTGGCGGAGCTTGAGAATGCCTTCCCTTTCGACATGAACACGGATTACCCAGATCGGGATTACACCGAAGCCATGTACCGAATCCCCATGGCTGTTTCAGATGGGGCAAGAAGTAGTCCTCGAGACTTTCTGCTTGCGACCGCAAATGCAGCTTACGCAAACGGAACAAAGAAGTACCAACTGGATATTCGAACTCATGCATTTGTCACCAAAATCCGGTTCAGCAACACGAATGGCACACCAAGAGCAGTTGGTGTTGATTTTCTCGACGGTGAAAGCCTTTACAGTGCTGACTCACGCTCTGGTAGCAACACTGGCATTCCAGGCAGTGTCAATGCAACCCACGAGGTCATCATTTCAGCAGGTACTTTCAACACCCCTCAGATCTTGAAGCTCAGCGGTATTGGACCAAAAGATGAACTGGAGAACTTTGATATTCCTGTTGTCGTCGATTTACCAGGAGTTGGAGCCAACCTTGCGGACCACTACGAGATCAGCACTGTCGTGAAGTTTGATACCGATTTCACCTTCCTCGAAGAGTGTACATTCCTTCAGACGGCAAACGATCCTTGCTATATCCAGTATGTGACGAATGCAACCGAGAGAGGCCCATACGCCACCACACTTCTCCCAGTCGCTGCCCTTTTGAAATCATCTGTTTCCGGTGGTATCCGCGACACGTTTATGTTTGGTGGCCCAATCAACTTCCACGGCTATTTCCAAGGATACACTGCAGCCGCGCTTGCTGACCTTCAGCACTGGAGTTGGGTTGCACTCAAAGCTCACGAACATGACGTTGCCGGAACCGTCACGCTCAGATCAGCCAACCCTCTCGACACGCCGAATATCAACTTCAACTTCTATGACGCTGGGACCACGTTTCTCGGCGCAGACGAATTTGACATCCAGCCCAGTGTCGAGGGGATCGAGTGGTCTCGCCGAGTCTACGAAAATCTTTCTCCGAACTATCACTTCACTGAAGTAATACCTGGCGCAAACGTCACAACCGAGGAGGAAATCAAGGAGTTTATCAGGAATCAGGCTTGGGGTCATCATGCAGCGTGTACTGCCAAGATGGGGTCACCGCTCGATCCGACGGCCGTGGTCGATTCGCAGTTCCGCGTGAGAGGTGTAAGCGGCTTGCGTATTGTTGATGCGTCGGTCTTCCCACAGATGCCAGGTTTCTTCCCCGTTGTATCGGTGTACATGATCAGCGAGAAGGCTGCCGATGTGATTATTGCGGCCAATCCATGAGTGGCGACACAATGCCCTTTTTTCTTTTGTTAGGTTTGGATAACATTCTGTATATATTCTTTGTACATTTTTAGGGTATTTTCCTCGCACTAGGAATGAACCTCTATAGAGTTAATATTATTCAAACTGAAGACTGAGAGAACCCAAATGCTCAAGGCTACTCTGATGCATATCTGCGCATTCTCCACGGCGCGATTCCAAATCCAGCTCCGTTGGACACTGGGCTTCCGATCACCTGGGTGTACAACATCGGGCTGCAGTTAACTGTGGCAGGCAATTGTCCCGTCGAAGTCCCATTGCCCACTTACCCACAACTATCTCTCGATCCAGCCGAACCACCAAGTTTTGCCCCAGACTCATATCCGGAAACAATTTCATTTAAACGGGATGACCAACAGGCGTGGGTACAAGCGCGAAGCTGGAAAACAGCTTGGACACATGGCTACCCGACATCCCGAAAGGGACCATGATAAGACCCACAGACCACTGGATGCATGTGACAAAGCAGGGTCTTCTCATCGAATCCAACCACTGCCTGAATCGAAGCATCATTATCAACCACGATGATATGACTTCTCGTGTTGGTTCATATCATCTACTTCTTAATGATTTTGATCCAATCAAAGTCACCTGCCATAATATCTCCAGCTGCTCCTACCCGAACCCGCGCATCATACAATGCTGTTGCACCTTGTCCAAGATGGCAGTTTCTTCTAATGTCGGGCTTTACAGTAAGAGGAGCATCTTTCTCGGTTGAAATAGACTCGGAAAGCTTTAGAGTTTACTACAACGAGCCAGTTGACCTGAGAATGTACGATGAGGGTTCTGGAGGCTCGACGACATTATCCAATATTCCGATCCTTCACGGAGAAGTGGTTTCCCAAGCCAGATCAATTTCCATTGACATAGGTAAGCACGGTCAAATTACTCAAGCCATATGAAAGCTGTTATTAACCGTGCTTTCAAAGGTATACAGACAGCCTATAAGCCTCTGTATCGGCGGAAAGCAGATAGCGGAAAACCTTATCTCCTAAACCATCATTCCTTATTCATGCTGTTATGGATATTCATTGTAGCTCCCCCCTACCATTGCTCATACTCGGCCTCTGGGGGTAGTTTGAACAGACTTTGTCTGCGCGTACATGTATAGTAATATTTTGTCTCGTTCCATTACCCGCAATATTAGCACTAGTGTGTGATTACTTTTACGTTCGTTGGTTACAGGCCAAGTATCGAGTCTGGTTACAAAGTTACGGCGAGCTGTAATGTGTTAAAATATACAACTAAGGCAAGCGCGAGTGCTAGGCGTAATGCATATATTCTAAGCGATGCTATAAGGTCATTTTATAAAGCACAAGACTATAATTAGGTAAAATAAAACGCGAGTACTAAATATTATAATGATAGATAGCTCTTCTAGGCGGGGTAGCTCAAGAGAGAATCAATATTTGTTTTAGGGGATTGAGGAATATCTACAGCAAAACAAGTCGGAAGAGTTTCAATGAACGTAAGCAGATTGCCATCAAAAGTGTTTTGTATACTGACCAGGAGCACAAGCACTGCATTTGGTACCAAAATCGGGGTTTCGACATCTTGAAGAAGCGCTCAAGCAGTTTTTACCCTCTGGTGATTATCTTCACAGATAATATACCCAAGCGAAGTTGAAGCTTTGGAATCTTCAGAAACGGCAAAGGCCAGAGACTTCGATGAAAGTACAGAAGGACATCTTGATATCTGAGCCAGACAAGACATGCAGATTGGTACCCCCACTAGTGGTTGTCAGAATTTGTGACGCAATACTGGCTTTCACTGTACTATAACTTATGGAACATTCATAAAGCGAGGAGCCGGTACTTTTCAGATTGTTCCTCAGGTCAGGGAACATTTAACAATGGAAGATGGCAGTTAGGCTCTAAATATCCATCAAGCTATAGTACATTAAGAGCCAATATTGCGTCACAAATTCTGACAACCACTGGTGCCCAAATCAAACAGAAGTTTTGTCTCCCATGGCTTTCTTCAGTGAATGCCATCTAGGATGTATCAATTCGTAAACATGTGCTGAATGTAGAATGTGAAGTAAGATTTGGTTGAAGCAGCGCCTTCAGAGGCAGCCAGCGACACTCAAAATGGAGACGAAAACACAAGGCTACCAGTTTACTAGTGGCGTTGCGGTCATCTCCCAGCGTCCTCGCCATAGAATCATGAGGTAGCAGTTCCACCGCTGGCTTGGTCATAAGCGTCTTGTCCCCCAGTTCCCAGCTGCGGATATTACAAAGCTTTGTGTATTGAACTCTCTACAGAGACTGCATTCAAAGGGACAGTATTCGGCATGTTATCCCTTCCGGAAACAGTTGTCACCGATTGGCAGGAAAAAAGGTGGTTTCAAAGTATACCAGCAGGCGTCGTAAATCAGGTGTTCGTTGCCGGCGAGGTCGATCCCAGGGAAAAATGACCGTGGAAGTCGAGTGCCAATCTGGCCCTATTGAGAAATCAGCATCCATCCAACCAAGTTTGGGAACAATTACATATTGAACCAACGCCAAAGATTCCACTCCACTTGAAACGTTGCTGCTAGAGTATCGGCTGTGCCTTCATCAGCTTCGCTACAGACTTCAGAGTCAACAGGATCGCTGTCCGAGTCATTCTCGAAGCCTACTTCTTCTCCGTCACCAGCATCCTCATTATCGACATCAGCATCATCTCGATGAGTGATAAGGGAGTGGCCTGGGGTGTCTGGTCAATGAAAAGGCCGAGTCCTCTGCCTTTTCTTGGGAGATCGACAGCTGCTCGAGAAATTCCTCCAATTTGGTGATGCCTTCAGCGGCCGTCCTGCGAGAAATAAACTCCATAACGGATTTTTACTCTTCTATCTTGACACAAGGAGATGGAGGTTTGATTTTGTGTGGTTGAGGTTGTTTGTGGTGTCGGTGGCATGATGTTCGCGGAGGTCGAAGGGAATATTTTGGCATTGGAAAGCGAGTTCAAGTGCGACCGGACATTCGAAAGCAATAGGAAATCATCACCCTAGGGCCGCCCGCCTGGAAACAGTTGGAAGGCTTCTTTATTGCAGGCCCTTGAAATTAGGAGTTTAGGAGAGGAACTTGGGATTGCAGAGGTACTGAACAGATGAACTCAATAAATAATTAGACCTTGTAAGAAACTCCATTCTTCTCGGTCCATGTCATGTTCTGCAATAAAATGAAGTTGTTCACCACTTTCAGCGAATTGATTATGATGATCCATCTCCACCTGAAATAACACCCGAAGCCCGGTCCAGAAGCTGCTTCCTGTCTTTTAGCCGAATGTAGTATTTTTAGGATTGTAAACACTGATCAAATGGCCGGACAGTGCAGTAAGACGGACGTATCATCAGCTCATTTCCATTCATAAACACTGTAGAATACACAACGAACCATAGAACCCCAAACTCTGCCCCCGGTATTCCACCCCAATTTCTCCTCTCAGTGTCTTGTTCCATTCTCCCCGCTCGCCCAAATATTTCCCTCGACTTCCCTGATCCAAATCTTGGCCGGATCAAACACGCAGAAAGAATACAATCTTCTCTTTGCCATACCGAATGGTGCAAAGGTGAGAAGTAAGATAATTCTCCATTCCTTCTGGGTATACGTACAGCGTGCCCTTCTCCAAGTTCTGCTCTCTGAGCCGAACCAGTGGGTAGCATGTAGTCATTTCCAAGAGATACGAAGACGAAGAAGCTTCGAGCTTTTAAACGTCCGTGAAAGTCATATGCCATTCCCCGTGATGTATAGAGAATCTTATGAATGATAATGTACATCCTGTTCGAAACAGCATAGAATCAAGACTTTATTAGGAAAGTTGCGCAAGGTTACGTTCTTGGAACTTACCAGCACTTGCAAGCCCTCAGAAAGGGAGAGGAAGCTTAATGCAAGCCAGACAGGCGCTTGGCTAAACAGCTGCCAAATAATTGTTGCCAAGCATTGACTCTGTCAAGCTAGGTTAAGGATCAGGAAACCTGATCAAAAGTAGAGGACATGTGTTGCTTCTTCGAACAGACAACACCGTCAAGAAGCTTGGCTTCATTAATCAAGGCTTGACTTAAAGTCAGCAGCTTGGCTGCAGGACCTCAACAGCTCTTGCTAATGCTCAGTCTGCCCTACTTCCAGGGTCGTAAAAGACTTGCAGCAAATACCAGATTCTGACCAAAAGGAAGCGGAAGGAAGCGGACTTCAACCTCTTTGGGTAGGTCCACCTTTGAGGCAGAGACTACGGAAGAATCTTGGGGAGATACATTGCAGGAATTGCTCGCCTTGGGCCGCATCCTAATGTTCTTCGACCTCATTCTATGGAAGCATTCGCTATGACGACACTGAAGGTGAGCCCTGGGCCCCTTCAATGCTTCAGCATCGGCCACGCGCATAAAATGCTCATAGCAACTACCGTGGCGGAACTGAAGCTGAGCCGTGGGCTCTCCATATGCGTCAACATAGGGGCATTCAGGCCGCGCGTACAGTGTGCATATCAACCGCATTAAAGCGGGCAGTGCATCTCGCGATGTCCTCTCCAGAGACAAGCACGACAGCGTGGCACTGGGTATTGTGAGATCGGCTGCGGTGGGATCAAGTCTCGCAGCGCAGGCGATTCCAGAATCGAAGGTGACAACGGGTACGGGTCGATTCCTGGAAAGGCAATGTGCGCATCGCGAGGCCCTCGAAAATGGTCAGCTTGTGTTTCTGCTAAGGTCTATGAGATAACTTACAGTAGAAAACCCACACACAGTACTCGGCGATGTACTCGAGGGTCTCCGGACGGACTGGAGCCAGGCTCTCAGTGGTCACAACCCTCAACTGACAGAGCACGAGGCGCTGGCGGATCTGCCTCTCGGAGGTAAGATCCTCAGCGGCAGCACGGCAGACAATAAAATCTAGAACAGACTTGTATTCAGGCATTTTTACGCTTGTGAGGTTGTGTGCTTGAGGTTGATAGTTGAGTATTGTGATTGTGTTGTGTTGTGTTGTGTTGGGGGGAAAACGTCGCGACGAAAATGCTTCAAGACTCGAAAGCGAAAGTTCGGCATTACACGACGCAAAAGTCGCTACGGATAATCGCGCCTCCGATAGGATCACAATGATGCAAAATGCTCTTTTCCGCTCAATTCAACTGGCGGCCTTAGTTGCTCTCGAGCCGTTGAAGCTTATAGTCCAATGGCCAATCGGCAAGGGGCAAGCCTATTACTTGAGCAGCTCACACGCTGCTAACTGTGAGCCATTATTCGTTGAGGCCTTCCGCACCGAATTGGCTAAGAATAATATGTCTTCATGTGTCAAAACCGCATAGCGCACCAAGAAATAACGTTCTTAAAGCTGTGCAGAGCCTGGAAGAGAGCAAAAGCACACGTTGATTTTACCTCCTCGCCTTTTACACTTGCTAATGATTGATTCAACACAGTACTATCTGATGGACCGGCTCGTTTGAGTCCCTCCCAGAGATTTCGGGGGCCTAGCCCATTATTACAGATTGATCAGATGAAAGACCTGATTCGCAGTTTGCGGCACGTGATGGCTGACAAGCCAAGCGGAGACTTTGGAGGGCCCGCTGCGAGAGATTCTTTCGTCTAGAGGTTTCTATGTTTGTTTTCAGGGAATATTGATGGATAACAAAGGGTTTGGAAAGGGATATCTTGAGGTCGAGGTAAAAAAAGGTTGGAAAGGTTGCGAGAAAGGCAATCAGGGCCGTGAAACTTCAGGTGAAAAGAACAACAACATAACAATTTACTTGAATATCCGCGGCAATTCTGTAATGAGGATCTGATAATTGACATTGAAAACAATAAGGACACAAAGGATAACAACCAAGTAGTTATAGGACTTGGTTACGCTAACTGCGTCTTCCATCACTCGGCATGCGGGGTCCAAAATTCCTTCTTTTATAACTTCACTCACTAGAGCACGGACCCTCAAGGCGACAATAGCGTATCCAGGCCACACACTCAAAATAAATTAATAAAAAATCTTTCACCATCTCGCGATCTTCCATCAACAACAACACAGCAACCATGCGAACCCATGAGGGTACAAACGCAAAATCAAAAAGTTCTTCTGGAGGGCGGCAGGCGAGGGCATCATTCTTAATAATGATGGGGGAGTAGACTTCCGCGATTTCTACGAGAGGTCGTTGGATGAATTGGAGATCCTCTTCCCAGGGCCCCAGAATTTCTTCATGGGCCTCTGGCTCGCGGATGTGAAGACGTGGACTGCGTACTGTGAGTAACCCACATCATCGACGTGCTATGCTGATACAACGCAGTTGAAGGTGCAACTACGCGGAACTTACCTTACCCGCGTCCCACTGAGATGCCGGAGGATGTCCTCCTGGCGGTCAAAATGGGAACCCCAGACCTAGAGGGTTCGGACCACGAGTCATCGAACGAGCGCGATGAGCCTCGAGATCATACCGTACATCCAAGAAGTCTAAACCCAAGGCCAGCAAGAAGCCGGTCAAGGAGCAACAAATGGCGAAGCCTCTTCAGGAAGAGGGGGTTCCCTTGTCGAGTGGGGTTACGCCTCAATTGGATGATCGGGACATCCAAGAGTTGGAAAGCATGGGTCGAGAGATCGCCAGAGAAATCTTCCGCAGACAATCCAAGGCTCGCGAAGCATCCAAATCCTTCAGTAATGCCGATGTCGCGCAGAATGGAGGCAAGGGTAAAAATACTTCGACAGAGAAGACATCTGGTGCTGCTAGCGGCAACAAGAAGACGGGTCCAGGCTCTGAAGCCAAGCCAGTCAACTTCAACAACATGAAAGGGCCCCGTAGCAAAACGCTGTCACCCTACATCGATGTGAGGAAGCAGTTGCTCTGCTGAAGCAACTGGGCAATGGAATGCCACAGTTCTCAGCCATTTCCTACCAGGAAGGTGCGGCCAACGCATTCCGTGGGCCGCTTAGGGTGGTCCCTGGTGCTGGGTTTCACTTGAAATTGAAGGGATTTGCCCACGCAAAGGGCGGCTACGTTGTTTACGCCGAGCCTGATAACTACAATGACGACTTTGAAGATGCGACTTTGAAAACGCCTTCAACAGATGCACCAATGCCTACAAAAATGGTGTCGATCATATCTTGTCCATGACAAGAAGGCGGTCAACTTCGACCTGTTCTTCAAGAAGTGGTAACGAGGAAACTTTCCCCGAGTTAGGGGAAATGTTTATTCTGAGCCTCAGACCACCCTTCCCTGAGTTCTGCACAATGTGTGATGCTAACGATCACCTAGACCGGAACACCCTTGAGCATTGGAATGTTCCGATCGAGGGGAACACAACCCAAGATGTCTTGGAAACTGATGAGACTGAAAAGGATGGTGATGACCAGGCTGCGAGGGCTGACCCCGGTGCCTCAGAATTATCGGCTGCTGGACCCTCGAGAGGGGCTAAGCGGAAGTATGCGGAGGAGGAGGAGATGGGAGAGGGGGAGAGGAAGGATGACGCGAAGAAGGAATGAGCTTCTTCTTGGGTTCTGAAGCCCTGCATTCTTCCTCTCGTGCCACGCCTGAGAAATTTACAACTCAAGTGGAGCACTAGTGGTTGTCAGAATTCGTGGCGACTACTTTTCAGATTGTTCCTCAGATTAGGGAACATTTAAAGAAGTAAAATGGCAGTTAGGCTCTAAATGTCCCTCGAGCAATAGTACATTGAAAGCCAGTATCGCGTCCCCAAATTCTGACATGCGCTGGTGGAGAAAGTTTGTCTGCTTATGTAAGCAAAGTTGCTTGCACATCAATTGCATCCCAGCATCGGGCAGAAAATGGTCAAGACTCGAGGGACAATCCGGCTAGGTATAAATCACAATAATGACCTCCACCTCGTGAGTTCAACTTCGACGATGATCAGCCTCAGCCCCTTTTCAACCTCGCTTCAGGGTCCTCCTCCCCGCCCCTGGTCCTGACTAACCCCGATGGGGGACGCTTCTGGCAGGCATCCACGAATCGTTGAGAATGCTCTAAATTTATACCCGAACGAATCACATCCTCCAGTCGACAGGAGCTTCCTTCGTATCTTGGCCCGAAGGCGTTAGCTCTGGACCCTTCATGCATAGGTACAGATTTCTGCGCACGAGGCGAGAGATCTGCTTCCACCAGCAAAAAATAACATGTGAAGCTTCCTAGCGGGTCATCAACGCCAGCTAGATGCACTGCCCTTTTTTTTTCTTTTCTTCTTTTCCTTTTCAAATCGGCAATCAATGTCTGGCACGTGCTAGCCTAGCACGACTGAAAGGCCAGGTGTGAAGTGCCAGTTTCAGGCCCCGTCTGGGCGAGGGTAGCGAGATCAAGTCTCTGGGCGTGGTCCGTGTGCGAAAAGGGTTGAGAAAATAAACTGTAGCGCCCCCCGTTGTGGGCAAAGATAAAGCCCCAAGTCTCAAGTCTCTTCTCTTCTCCCTCTTTTCCTCCTTCATCACGATACAGTGGCTCCAGCAACCATGGCTCCCAAAGAACCCAAGCACCTCGATCTCAATGGCAATGAGTTCCAGCTGCCGACCTTCACCATGAAGGAGATTCACGATGCAATTCCGCCTCATTGCTTCAAGCCTTCGGTCCTCCGCTCTATGGCATACGTTGTCCGCGATTATTTCTACCTCTCGACCCTTATCTACCTCGCCGTGACATACATCCCCCTGCTTCCAAATGTCTACCTTCGATTCGCGGCCTGGGCTGCATACACCACCGTCCAAGGCTTCGTCTTCACCGGTATCTGGATTCTGGCACACGAGTGCGGCCATGGTGGATTCTCCAAGCACAAGAAGCTCAACTACACCATGGGCCTGATCATGCATTCATTCCTCCTCGTCCCTTTCCATTCCTGGCGCATATCCCATTCCCAGCACCACAAGGCAACCGGAAACATTGATAAGGACACCGCGTTCGTTCCGCACACCAGAGAATCCTGGGTCAAAACAAATTTCGGAGAAAAAGCCAAGGCCAATATGATCGAGTTCGCAGAATTGGCAGAGGACTCCCCAATTGTTGCTCTCTGGCACGACGTCGTCCACCAAGTTTTCGGCTGGCCTGGATATCTCCTCTTCAATCTGACCGGACAAAAGTACCAAGGCAAAAAGGGATTGAAGATCATGCACTTCTACTTTGGAGAAGACAGCGTCTTTTTCAAGAAGAGCGAGCTCCCACTGATCATGCTGTCTGATCTCGGTGTCGCAATCATGATCGGCCTTCTCGTTGTTGCTGGCCAGATCTTCGGAAGCTGGAATGTGATTGTCCTCTGGGGCGTGCCGTGGTTGTGGGTGAACAACTGGATCGGTAAGTCAACCCATAAACCTCTTGTTCAATACTAACGAAACAGTGGCTATCACCTTCCTCCAACACACCGACGCGTCGATGCCGCACTACGACAACAAGACGTGGACATTTGCTCGCGGCGCAACTGCTACCATCGATCGCGATCTCGGGTTCATTGACACACATCTCTTCCACGATATCATTGGCACACACGTCTGCCACCACTTGGTGTCGACCATCCCCTTCTACCACGCCGGCGAAGCCTCCGTACACATCAAGAGAGTGATGGGACAACACTACAGGGCAGACGTGAAGACGCCGTTCTGGACTGCGTTCTGGAAAAACCAGCGTACGTGCAAGTTTGTGGAAGAGACTGCTGGTGCGGAGGGAACTGGTGTGTACATGTATCGCAACTTGAACAACAGAGCTGGAGAGACGCAACCGCAGAGATTGGCCGTTGGGGAGAAGGCGGAGGTCAAGGAGAGCAAGAGCTCAATGGCTACGGCTATGGCTTCAAGCCGCAACCTTGATGCGAGGAGAAGATTATCGCAGTCTGCGCAACTTCGCGCGAACCTGCCGTTGTTGGCGGATGGTTGATTAGACCATGCCACGCGAGTGTGCATTGTACCATCGTTGGGTTGAATAGATTGCCCTTTTTTAGACTTGGCAATAGATCATAGAAGAAGGCGTTGGGAGGGTCGATTGAGACGAGTGTTTATTATACCACAATGTTATGTTTAGAAGTGCGCACATGTCTTGGTTTCATGCAGTGGGGTTTCGGGTGCCTCGGAATTGATGCTCAGGTGAGGTCGTGGGTCTCACTTCGGATCTAGGACTCATTTGATCAATATCCGTGATTTTGCTGTTCTGGAAATGATTGGAGAGATTCAAAGTTCATCGTTCTTGCTGGTTTGCCGGGGTTTGAGTCAAGTTTGGGATTCGGGCAGGCGAGCCCAGCACGGCAGGCCACTTCTGGTTTAGTCTACACAGCTGGAGCGCACCTACTTGCATATATGTATGTACGTATATGCAGAATTCGGTGTATTGTATCCATTGAGGGGATTCAATAACCCTACGAAAGCGTTTCCCTGTCTCGTGTGCAATATGGGCGAAATCATTTGAGCACCCTACGTCTCTTTATTCATCACTTGGACCCACGAAATGAAGAGTGCAACAAATCTAACGATATCCACCATTGGATATCACCTCGGCCAAAAGTTTCCGCAGCTGCTCGTTATTCATTTATTTATTCTTTCACTTCCTTAATTCAATTCTCCCGAAAATTAAGGCTCATGGCTTCTTCTGCAAACGATGCATCTTCGTTGGAAACCTACCGAATTCTCCTCAGATTTACAAAAACCTTCAACAGGGCATCAAGTCATCAATGTGCATTTTGGCTTCATGTCACTAGAGGCCATGTTTTCGAGGTGGATCAGAAGAATGGCTGCGTCCACGTTCCACGGCAGCAAGTTGCTGCGTCTCCTCCTCTGTCAACTAAAAAGTCCTTTTTGGCTTTCCCTAACGGTTCAATCGTCTAATCTATAATTTTTTATCTTCCAGTACGCTCAAGAATTGACACAATCGACCGAGGTGTCCTCGAAGCAGAACTCTGGGTCGACAATGAGGACCAAACCCTTTGACAAGACCACTCACACACCACTCCCCTCAATGCCCCTCC